>OY759262.1:43926238-43948738 GCA_963662155.1 Lamellibrachia columna | reverse complement strand
CGTGCGTGTGTGTGTGTGTGTGTGTGTGTGTGTGTGTGTGTGTGTGTGTGTGTGTGTGTGTGTGTGTGGGTGTGGGTGTGCGTGTGCGTGTGTGGATGTATGTGTCTGTGTGTCTGTGTACCTCTGTGTGCGTTCAAAACAATGTAGTGTTGAGAAAGGGTAATGAAAAAATATATAAGTGTTACTGAAATAGAAGCATTATTATTCCTTCGTGATTATGGTATTTTCACACTTTAGTTTAGGAAACAGGTAATCGATGTCATATGAAATGTTGTATTTGAGAACGTGGAACATATTATGGTAAAGTTTTCATTAGAAAAGGGCCGTTAATTTCGACCTACTCTATTAATGTATGTTTTTTTTTAATAATTATTATATGTTTGTTGTAAAATGTGTTTTGTTGCAGGGGCATGACTAATAATTATATGTTGAGCAGAAATTAACTGAATAGCCTTGGTTGGCCGCTTGCCAGTGGTCAGTTCCTGACAGGAATTTCTCTAGGCCCAAAATTAGAATTACACAAAGCGGGACATTTAATAAAAACAGCGGGAAAGCCATGTAACTCTGCCTTTTCTAGTCATTTTGAGAACATGTTATTTGAATGTTCAAAGTTTGAAGAATAATATTAATAAAAATTAAAAATTAAATTAAAAAATCTTGTTCGGGTGTCATACCTGTTTACGTTGGAAATCATGACTCTACACGCAATTCTGTCATGTGTAGTTGCCCTCAGCTGGAAGTCACTGGCTGGTCTTTGTTTAGACATTTAATATATTATGTAAGACAACATTAAAACATGTCATCTGTATTGATCTTAGGACGAGCTACTTCAACATATGGTGTCCGTGTCTGGGATATCAACGCAAGTTGAGAATCCGTCACGACAACACAGGGAAATACCCGGGCTGGCATCTGAAGTATGTCGGCGTCAAACAGATATACCCAAACCAGCCATACTACCACACGTATTACTGCAACAAATGGCTGTCTATTGGTACCCAACTCTCAAGATGGCTCTATTATCCGCGTGAGTTGTTCGTTTAGTTATCATATGTTGGTGAAGCGTTGATACTTAAGTATCAACGCACACATGTTGGTGAAGCGATGATACTTAAACTGGTGAAACAAGACGATACATACATCGTGATCAACGAAGGTTGAGATAGAACGACGCCAGAACGGAACCTAAAATGACAATCAGTGCAAGGCAGGACAATGTCCGAAACATATCAATAACATGTCCAAGACCCCTTTTGGACGTCAAAAACTAGCCAAAACTGGCTAAATGTGGTTAAAACCATTCTGATGACATATTTGTTTAAGCTGAAACGTAGTTGAATGCATAATAGTCATTGTGTAATATACTTTTTTTCATGCCAGTTTAGCAGTAGAATTGTAAAATAAGTTATCATCTCAAGATTGTTTCAAATTTCTCTGATTTAAAGTTATTACTTGACCTTTAAATTTTGTTGATTGGTGGCATTATAATTAATCATCATTCTACTGCATAGTCAGATTGCTAATTTACTCTAGTGTTTGTATTCTTACCGAGCAATGATGATATATATATATACATATATATATATATATATATATATATATATATATATATATATATATACATATATATATATATATATATATATATATATATATATATATATATACATATATATATATATACATACATACATATATATATATATATATATATATATATATATATATATATATATATATATATATATATATATATATATATATATTGTAAACTGTGCAAGCAGAGAGAAAGTTTAAATGCATTTAAATGCGCATTTGTATTTTGATCATTTCAATGTATATTTGAATGAAGTCGTCATATTGTCATGCATTTGCATTGGGATGCGAAACATAAATTTTGTCAAATGCACAATCAAATGCATTGGAAATTAATTCAGCAAATACCTTTACAAAGGCATAACAAAAATATCCGCAGTTGCATTTGAAAGCATTTGCATTTGTATGTGATCTTGGAAAATGGCTATTACACTATAAAACATTTAAACAATTGCATCCAAATGCGTTGACATGTATTTGTTTTGACAAGCATGGTATTTTCGAACCATTTCAGAAGTCCCGTATCAGTTCATTGTCTACACTGGAAGCCAGAAATACGCTGGGACCGATGCAACTGTGAAAATATCAGTGCGAAACAGCCAACGATGGTCTCCTATATTTCACCTCGACAACCGAAACAAGGACGATCGCGAGCGTAACGCGTAAGTAGTCATCACACCTGGCGACAACACTGAACATGATATGACAATAAGTATTACGCTATGATATAAAAGGAGATCTCAACTTTGTCTTAGTTGCTACATCAACCGATCAGCATACGCACGCACGCACGCACGCACGCACGCACGCACGCACGCACGCACGCACGCACGCACGCACGCACGCACGCACGCACGCACGCACGCTCGCACGCTCGCTCGCACGCTTGCACGCACATACATATACATGCATATACGTGTATGTAGGTATACGTTACACGATCTCGCGCCCGCGTACATTGTTGACCTTATCTCGCCGTATACACCAGGGCGCCGGCTTCCTTTCGCCGACAGCAGCCTACTACTAACTGTACCTCGCCATGATATGGAACATTACGGCCGACGGGGTTTCTCCGTGACGGCACCGCGCCTTGGAACGGTCTGGTTGACTGGGTTTCTCCGAGACGGCACCGCGCCTTGGAACGATCTGCCGATATATATCCGTGTCGTTGACTCACTCGAATTGTTTGCTTACTCACTCGATTTGTCTTAGACAGCGTTTGAAGATTCTTTATTAAAAACCTTTTTACAGTAACTATTAGATATCGTCACTAACAGTAACGTCACTGTCTTTTATTGCATTTTAATTATTTATTTATTTTTATTACTTGATTTTAAAGCAGTGTTTACTCAGTATTTAGCAGATAATTTATTTTACATCAGTTATTTCTTTACAAATGTATATGTAAATTCCGTATTATATCCTTTTTTTGTAGCGATTATGTTTTGCAAATGTTGTATTCTAAACGCCCCTGAACTGGTTTATATCCGAATATACGGCGCCATATAAATACAAGTTATTAATATTAATACGCGCGTGCGCGTGCGCGTGTGTGTGTAAATATGCGTTTGAGTGGGTGCGTGTGTCCGTGTGTGCGTATCAAATTATAAATACGTGTATCGCCGATACGTATTTTATTTGATGTAGAATTAAAATCCATTTGTGTCGCCATGCAACGGCGGTTTTGGTGGCTAGCGATTAAAAATATTAATAATGTTCGGTATGTTCAACTCTTCTTATCATCTGCATATTGATTAGGGCTATTCGTTTATTAGGAGTGATTAATATTATTATTATATGTGATTAATTTATACAATGCTGTCAACGTCGTCATTTTTTTTCCGTTATCAGGATCGATTATGTTTACACGAATGCCTACAGCGTCGGTTACGTGTCTCAACTGTACATCAGCGTCGGCAACAATGGCAGCGGACCGGCTTGGTATCTCAGACGGATCTACGTCCGCAACCGAGCCACGAGGGAGCTCTTCCGCTGCGACTGTAACAAGTGGCTGTTGTCCACTACCAGACTTCTTAGCTGCCGCAAAGTATAAATGATGTAAATGTGTCTGCAGAGAGATGAAGCAAGGCGGTTGCTATTGAAATAAAACTCATAGTGCACCGGCTAAATCTGCGTTTGTGTTGCGTTAGAAACGACACTAATTTCTATCAATGTCAATCCTGGATATGTAGAATTTGAGTAGCTACTCGATTACTTTTTGAGGTGTTGCTATACTCACGCATTGCTACGCCCGAGTAGTCAAGCACCACAATATGTCGGAGCTAGACGGAATGCAGCAGAGTGAATCAAATCCAATACTCCGCCATTCATGTATAAACGCTCGAGTACGTGTCGTAACTATCTAGATAATAACTTCCCCTCATACAATGTTGCTCCCCACGTGGTACCAATATTTAACACCAATATATAACTCCATACACAGCACAGGGCCGTAGTCGGGGGACGGGGTTTGCAGTGGTATCGTTACTTGGTCGATCCTCTCAAATGATTCAGGATAAGCTGATTGGTTCTTGGAGATTCAACCAATAAATGGAAACAGTGGTTGACAATGTGGTAAATGGTTTGTTGAACATGGCTGCGTTCGCATCTTGCAGTGTCCTTGATGCGCCATTTGCGCACCATGCGGTTGGTGGTGGACCACAGGCGTAGAGGAAGGTCAAACCCGGGAAGTCCGGTGGTAGGGAACGGGTCAAGATTCGTCTTTTTGAAGTTGCTCGTGCGAAAGAAGCGTCTGTGCATTGACACGTCCCACGTATAGCACAGTCCATGCTACTTGTTTCGTCCTTTCACGCAGTTCTCACCAAGTAGACCCTATGCTAATCGGTCCTCAAAATCACCAAAATGAACGCTCCTTTGCCTCCACCATTGTAACCTCTGTCTCAACTCTCACCACTGTTGTTTGCTCATTATACATTGCCTCCACCATGCCAGTTGCCTTGGCACTGGGCGTGATAATAATGTAGCATTCAATGCTAAGCTTCTAATACTTATTTATTATATTACTATGGGTGAAAACTAAAACTTCAGTACCTAACGTGTTTGGAAACTGGATAACGGGATGTCAACTTTCAAATGTAAGTTGCGGCAGTGGTGAAATGGTTAGTAGAGTTACTGGAGGAGAGTTTGAGTCGTTATCCGGAACGTCATAATTTTTCACGGGATCTATTGTTGACGGAAGAATTAGACAGTCGGGAAGAATTCGTTTCAGCAAAGAATACAGCGTATCAACAATAACGTATCAACAATAACGTATCAACAATAACGCTTACTGATGTTATTTGTGCTACTTCGCCAGTCGTCGGTGAAGACTGTGGGGATGCAGATTTGCGTATATACCATTATATATATATATATATATATATATATATATATATATATATATATATATATATATATATATATATATATATATAGGTATATATATATGTATATATATATATATATATATATATATATATATATATATATATATATATATATATATATATATATATATATATACATATATATATAGGTATATATGCAAATCTTGATAATATTTACTTTATATTATTTATATATATATATATATATATATATATATATATATATATATATATATATATATAGGTATATATGCAAATCTTGATAATATTTCGCTCGCCACATCGGCTTCGTTGATTAGTTGAACTATTTTGGATGTTCATTTGCATCGAACTTCGATACAAATTAACATATATATATATATATATATATATATATATATATATATATATATATATATACACCATATAAACCATATACATACGGTGTTCCTTAAAAAATAAATATAATAAATATATATATATATATTTGAGGAACACCCTATATATATATATATATATATATATATATATATATATATATATATATATATATATATATATATATATATATATATATACTTCGATGGAAGTGAACATCCAAAATAGCTCAACTAATCAATGAAGCCGATGTCGCGAACGAAATATTAGTCATTATCAAAATATGGTGCGTGGTCAGAAAAGTGATTAAAACATCATTAAAACAAATTGTTTAGTCATTAACAGAAATCGTTTATTTAAACAACGAAATGTAAATCGAACTACTATCTAAGCATTGCATGAACGCTACACGTGTAGTCCTCGGTAGTCCTGAGCACACTCACACATTCAACTGATCGCCAAGTGACGCGATTTGTTGCGAATTGTAAAACGCCAGAAACTTCGGTGGTTGTTTAGACTACAATATCCCCTATGCTTGCGTGCATGCGTACGTGCGCGAGTCTGTCTGTCTGTCTGTGTGTGTGTGTGTGTGTGTGTGTGTGTGTGTGTGTGTGTGTGTGTGTGTGTGTATATATATATATATATATATATATATATATATATATATATATATATATATATATATATATATATATATATATATATATATATATATATATACGTTTTATTTCAGACACTCAATCAATATGTCCATATAAAAATAATAAATACATAGATTAACAAAATTATACAAAGCTAAGATCCATTGAAGCCGCAATTTCTACGTACAATACATGTCGCTAATTGCAATTTTCTGTATAATGGGATTCAGTGACTTGTCAGTCCTAGTCATTGACACATCTACATGAATTGACATTAGCCTTAGCGAATGTGTGGCCATTTAATATCCTTTAGGAGTTGTTATAAGCAACAACAAATTTATGAACATTTGCTTTTCTACAATTTACCCATTAAGCACACATGTAAACATTACTGAACTATGCAGTAAATAGCTTATTTTTATAAGAGTAGACAAAAAGTGAATTTTTTACGCAACATGTTAGCATGCAGAAGTCTCACTTTGACTAGAATGTCAGCCTCATCCGATAAGTCGTTACAAATGATATGTACAAGATATTTATATGAGGTGGTGAAATTTAACTTCTTTCCTCCTCAGGTATATATATATATATATATATATATATATATATATATATATATATATATATATATATATATATATATATATATATATATATATATATATATATATATATATATATATATATATATATATATATATATATATATATATATATATAATATATATATATTATACAGTAATGAGTTCCATAAACAATGTGAATGTGTTCATACATATACACATACATACATGTATGTATATACAGTGGAACATCGTTAATACGAAGTTCCCGATAAATTGACAATGCTGCCTTTAGCCAAAGTTTTTAAATAATTAAACGGTAATTTGTTTTGTTTTTTCAAATGCTAACCTGTCTGAACTCTCACCACTGCTGTTGGCTCCTTATACATTGCCTCCACCATGCAAACCTCTGTCTCAACTCTCACAATCGCTGTTGGCTACATACACATTGCCTCCATGATGCTAACCTTTGTCTCACCTCTCACCACTGTTGTTGGCTCCTTATACATTGCCTCCACCATTCTATCCTCTGTCTCAACTCTTTGCACCGCTTTTGGCTCCTTATACATTGCCTCCACCATTCTGTCCTCTGCCTCAACTCTTTGCACCGCTGTTGGCTCCTTATACATTGCCTCCACCATTCTGTCCTCTGTCTCTCATACCTCCATCCACATCATAATTCCAAATGCTAGTTCCCTTGGCACTGTAATTTTCGAAACGCCTGTTGCCTTGGCTCTGGGCGTGATAACAAATGAAGTATTCAAGGCTATGTTTCTAATATTATTTCGTATTACACTAAATATTTGTGAAAATTAAAATACCTAACGTGTTTGAAAAGTGGATAACGGGATGTCAACTGTCAAATGTAAGTTGTGGCAATGGTGAAATGGCCAGTAGCGCCACTGGTGGAGAATTTTAGTCGTTACCGGTATGTCACGATTTTGATCGGCAGACGGCGGATGTGTATACACGCAATGCATCGCGGGATTGTTTGTCGACGGAAGTATTAAAGAATCGGAAAGAATTAGTTATAGTAAAGAATATAGCGTACCAACAATAACGTTGACCGACATGAAAGAGAAATCACAATACTAGTATCGGAACGAAATCATCGGCTGATCTGACGTTTGAATAAATTCGAACGTGATTAACCATGCTTTAGAATATATACGTGATTTCACACACATACCCCAACAGTGGCGCCACGCAGCATATCACCACTGCATCAGTTGTGGAGTGATATATAGAAATGGTTGGTTGGGCAACGTCATTATTGTTTACGACTTGCTTGTTACCTTCTTGCAACAGGCAATTGCGTAACGTAATTAACATAGTTTCAAACATAAATGAACGTTATTGTGTGTCTAGACACATTGTCAATACAAACAATTATATGCTGATAGTGTCTGTATTGACGGTACTTTTGATTTCACCGTGATGTTAGTGTTATTTTATGCACCAGAGGCGCCACGGGTTATTCCGGGTAGCCTCTGTTGACGTATCCGATTACTTGTGTTACTCCGGCAGCCGTCATGGAAGACTGTGGGCATGCAGATTTGCGTACATACCATTATATATTTATGGACGAGGAAGCAGTGATATAAGTAACAGTGCAGTCTCGTTTTTGCGATTAAAGGAAAATGGGCATAACTATTCATAACCTTGTGGTTTAGCAATATATCTAAATAACTTCGAAGTTCCCGTTAAATTTCCGATTGGTGAAGTTCCTGGATTATCGGCTCCAATTCAGCGACCTCCGTTACAAATTCGTCGTCGTCGAGGTCGTCGTGGCAAGCCGCTTTGTATGCGATTCGCACCATACTGAACAATATAATAACATGAACTTTCATAATTAACTTTTGCTTTAATGTCAATTCGCTTTTTAATCATGTGTATCTTTCTGCTATTAAATTTTGCTTTGTATCATTAATCATGTGTATCTTTCCACTATTAAATTTTGCTTTGTGCCATTAATACATGTCTGTTGTTTTTTACGTACGTTCTCAATAATATTACACGATCCTTCCTAATACATCACACTCACAAACAGTTCATTATA
This sequence comes from Lamellibrachia columna, assembly GCA_963662155.1. Classification (NCBI taxonomy): domain Eukaryota; kingdom Metazoa; phylum Annelida; class Polychaeta; order Sabellida; family Siboglinidae; genus Lamellibrachia; species Lamellibrachia columna. The sequence continues at coordinate 43,940,136 of OY759262.1, read as the reverse complement.
TATATATTTATTACACGATCCTTCCTAATACAACACAAAGTCCAATCACTTGTAAATTTTCCCAACCGCTTTCCGCATACAGCTCGACCAGCCGTCGACTCCAAATCCACGTTAAATCAGTCGCTTCAGTCTGCAACAGAACGCAGCTGTTTTTGGTTAGGTATCGAGTTACAACATGCACGCTATGATTTAAAAATAACATTACCTTCGTGTTGTCAATTTCCACACGTTTAACAATCGCTAAATCCCATATGAATCACCGCAACAGAATGCAGCTGTTTCGGATAGGTATCGAGTTACAACACACGCACACGCCGTAATCACGCGCTTCAGTCCATGTTGAAATGAGTCTCCATTCAATTTCAACCACTAAATCCCATATAGGTCAGTGCTACAGAACTCAGTTCGTTTAACAGTCGCTACAACCCATGTTTCGGCCTACGCGGTTGCCTGCCGATAAACGGCTCCGTTCATAGTTCGTCGGATATCAAGTTACATCAACGCCGATTATAACATCGACTCGAATATAGGGTAGTGTCGCGCCAATTGTTACATATAGGGTAATGTGGGATAATATATTACCAATCTTAGTGGTTACGACGATGCACGTGCTGCACGCATGCACGCGTGAAGCGCGCGTCAGTCGCTAGATGGCGCTATCATTCCCGCTAGGGGGCTGCGCGCGCAACCGGATGGAGATGTAGACCATGGGCTGGAAAAAGTGAGGTTTGAAAAGCTAATACCTACTACTCAGGTGGTTTGAAGGACTTAACATTGTTGAACACGATTGCTTCAATATGGAATGTGTAGGCAACAAGAAAATGACCTAATGTTTTTCTGGTTTGCATTTCAGAAGTCCCGTATATATTTATATTCTGCACTAGAAATGTCACGAACGCCGGGACCGATGCGACAGTGATGATTTCAGTGAGAAGCGAAGTGCGAAGTTCTCCACTGATTACGTTCAACGACGTCGAAGAGTTTACAGTCTGCTGCTTAAGAGGGGGCCTTCATCTGACCAAGAGCGTCGGAAGAGCGGAAATTTCGGTGTCGCGAGGCGTACCGTGTGTAGGCGAAGAAAGACTCAATGGACGGGCGTCCATCTACCTATTTCTACCTATTTCTACCTATGTTGCGCCTCTCGTTCGTTTGCTCGATCACTACTTCCCCTTCTCCTTCTAACTTTAGTGGAGAGTATACCATTCTACCGACACATGCAAAGTCTTAATTTCCACGTGGCTGACTCACACGTCCCTTTCACTTGATATCCGGACGCCTACGCTGAGCTACACGACCCGTCTGTGTCCCCTCTACTTCACCGTCATCGCCTGCTCGCCGAAATGAACACACGTGTATCAGTCCCTTTTTATACTCCTTGTTTATGAGATTGACACTAGTGACACATGACACTAGTTCACCAGTCACGTCTCCTGCTGTCGTCGTTTGCTTCGCAAACAAAAACATAACCAATAATCGGGAAATATCCGATCCTAGCCTACTTAATATACATCATTATCTATGATAAACAAACCCGCGCAGTAGATACGTACACGAAAATACGTGAGCAAATAAATTACTTAATACTTGTCGGCTGTAACAAAGGCCGATGCATTCCTTCACACTTGACAGGTGTAACTAATAAATACAGAAACAGGAAATAGCATTCTAAAAAAATGCAGAAATGCTATATATATATATATATATATATATATATATATATATATATATATATATATATATATATATATATATATATATATATATATATATATATATATATATATATATATTTATTTATTTATTTATTTACAGGAGTGATCATTTAAAATGTAATATAAAAACAAAATTAATCTATGACTCACCAGCCGCTTGTTTGATTTTGCTTCCTAATAATTCGTACCTTTGTAAACACGCCTTCTAGGAAAAGGTGCTGCCGTAGTTTTCGCACTTCACCTGTGCCCGAGTTGTATTTCGCTTCATTGGTGTCGGTATTTATTCTGCAGCTATCGATGCAATCCATTGAGTATCTCCTGCCGAAGCTACATACACCGCCTTTGTCCCTTTCCACTAAAAGAACGAATGATTGTTGATGTGTTTTGATAATAGCATTACATATCCACCAAATAGATCCGGCATATTGCAATTATACTAATTATCACATATTATTGCTCGTAACGGGAAAATATATACAAATCACGGAAATGTCAAACAAATATATATATATATATATATAATATATATGTATATTATAGTATCAATAAAAAAACTTACCACTCATAACTCATATAACTGGATATTACAACATTCCGTAATTCTTCATTTCAGCCGACCAACTGCCTCAGCATAGTTCCAATCTGTTTGTCTAGAACTATTTATTTTACTCGATCTAATAATGAGAAGTAGGATGGCCAGAATGAAGATTGTATGTTAGTATTAGTTTATCTAGTCACAAGATTACATCATGCCACAAGCAACCAATCAAAAGTCGTACAACATTGTTTCAAATCACGATATTACCTCACGCCACATAAAGCAATCAATCAAATTTTGCAGCGGCAGCGTTCTTGTTTGGTGTGTCCTGCTCTTTGGTCTGTTTGCTGTGATCAGCGCCTTTCGTAAGCATTGCACGTTATGCTTAAATCAATGAAGCACAAACTTATGATTACTGAAAGGACATTGACATGCCGCATATTGAATGTTGACACTGTCCAATCAGATAAGGCTCAACTGGCGTCATAACCGACAACCCCGCTTGTGTTCTGCAACTAAAGTATGTCGTGCGCGGCCGCACTATTGATCAATGCTGCACGGTATTATAAATATATTATAGTAATATAGTAATTAAAATTTACATCCTCCTCGGTAAAGCATGAAATCGTCCAAATCAAACGCGTCAAAGTCAACCTTTCAAATACGAATCACTGGAATATGAGCCATCACTTATAGTCACAACTAACTTGATGGAAATGTGCTTATATCAGATACCTGCGCCCATTTCAGAAGGTTTAAATACTATATTGTAATCATGTAGCGACTAGACCGGCATGCTGCTACATGATTGCGGATAGTGGATGGAGCAACGAGTGCATCGAGAGGTGGTACTACGACTGGCGGAATAAGGCATAAACGATTCCTATGCCATAAATAACTTCCAATTTAGCCTGCTCTTTAGGCGGCGCTTTACGTCGGCGCGTAGCAAGAAACGTTATCGTGGTCTCATGCGCACGCCTTGGAACCAACCAATCTTCTCAAAATGAATTAGTTGACAATGTTAAAGTACACGAACCTTTGAGTTCAAGTGACCATAACCAGACCCATTTTAATATAAAAGTAAAAACAGGGACTACATATAAAAAACAATGTAGGAAGAACTTATAAATATATATATATATATATATATATATATATATATATATATATATATATATATATATATATATATATATATATATATATATATATATATATATATATATATATATATACACACACCAGTGAATAGTTCCTTAAGAATGGAAAGAGGCCAACATTACGCCGCTATTTAAGAAGGGATCGAGGAACAAGCCAGAAAATTACAGACCAGTGAGTTTAACTTCAGTTGTATGTAAATTACTCGAAACATTAATTAGAGACCACCTGGTGGAATTCCTTGTAAAACATAAATTAATAAATACATCTCAAAATGGGTTCCTAAAAACAAGGTCATGTCTAACCAATCTCTTGTTTTTTTTAAGAAATTACAAAGTGGGTAGATGACGGGTCACCAGTGGATGTTGTCTACTTAGAATTTTCAGAAAGCTTTCGATAAAGTGCCACATCAAAGATTGTTACTTAAACTAAAAGCCCATGGTATAGGTAATTATGTAATCAACTAGATAGAAAAGTGGCTTACACACAGAAGACAGAGAGTAATAGTAGATGGTGAGATTTCAAACTGGAAATCTGTTTTGAGTGGGGTACCACAAGGATCAATATTAGGCCCTATACTGTTGTTAATATATAGAAATGATTTGGAAGATGACATATCTAGCAATGTACTCAAATTTGCAGATGACACAAAACTATTCAGAAAGGTTACCAATGATACAGATAAAAAAATTACAGGATGATCTAGATAAATTAGTTAAATGGTCAGAAAAATGGCAAATGTTATTCAATTTTAGTAAGTGTAAATGTATACACATAGGACACGGAAACATGGACGAAGAATATAAAATGGGGTATGCTCTACTAGGTAGAACCACACAAGAAAAGGACTTAGGAGTAACATTTAATTCTGACACGTGGGATTGCTGCTTCGAAATGTAATCAAATTCTAGGGCTAATTAGGAGAACTATCATGTATAAGGAGAAACAGCTAATTGTATCCCTGTACAAAGCAATAGTTAGACCACATTTGGAATATTGTATTCAAGCAACTAAAATGATTCCAGAACTGAGAGACCTACCTTAGTTACGAAAGTCGATTATTACAATGTGGTTTGACAACACTAGAGACCAGGAGACTAAGAGGAGACCAAATAGAAGTGTTTAAAATGGTGAATAGTGATGAGAATGTTGATAGGAATATGTTCTTCAAATTTAAAGAAGGCAGTAGAACCAGAGGACACAAAGCAGCATTATTTAAGGAGCAGTGTAGGTTGGACATGAGAAAGTACTCTTTCTCACAGATGGTGATACATGATTGGAACAAACTGCCAAATGATTGTGTTAATGCTAGTAATGTGAATATGTTTTAAAATAGAATTGACAGATATGTGATAAGGGCGGGCTACACATAGATGAGAAATTGTTGGACTCTCGATAAGCCAATGGCTTCCTTGTCCACTTGCCATCTGGAACTTGTTGTTTGGTGTGGCAATCTTGTTAAATCTTGTTAAAGACACGGCGTAAAGTGTAGGCGGAAACCAGAAAATAAACAAGGAAGAATATACACACATAATAGGTTATGTGATATACTCCACGCGATTCGCTGTTGACATAGCAGTTTATTCGGTTGCGTACATATGTGTAGACTAAAATATAATCACATCACAAGTTACTAGCGCCGACACGTTTTATTCCGGCAAGAACACACGTGGTCGTCTCTCATCTTCTCCTTCGTCCACACGTATCAGGTACCTGGAGATATAAAGTTTTCACTAAGGCTTGTAGTCGTTAATAACACAAACCAAGCTTGAAACAATGGAACATAAGGTAACGTAGACAGATAGGTGCATGTGACGTTGTTAAGATAAAATACCATCAGCAGCAGCAGCACCAACAGCAACGGCAACAGCAGTAACACGACTACAATCTTTGCTATGCCATAATACAATACTATATGACACAAAACGAGTTGAATTTAAGCAGATACATGTAACATTCGTTTAAAAAACATAAAATCAAAGCAAATATCATCCATAAAATGTAAACGTAAATAGCATGTATCATTTCAATATAATACGTACGCAAATAATATATGTATATACATATATATATATATATATATATAGATATATATATATATATATATATATATATATATATATATATATATATATATATATATATATATATATATATATATATATATATATATATATATATATATATATATATATATATATATATATATATATATATATATATATATATATATATATACATATAAATAAGCCGATCCAACACTAATTTAATACATTCGAATGACTGTTCCACGTACCGTATTAGGCTGGGTTGATACTGTCCGACGGCACAACACTTCTTTAGTCCAGGACATTCAAAATCTGCGTAGCAACGTGCGCCATTGCCCCCATACTGGGCGTTTGGGCAACTACCAGGCTTAGCTACAACGTCAATGCATTGATACAATACACCAATGTGTAATAAACAACGATAGGCAGAAGAAGGGAGCGGCAAAAAGAGCTGTTGATAAGGCGAGGAGAGATATGGAAGCAGATGTATATAGCAAGCTTGATGGTGGAAAGAAGATGATATACAAAATGGCCCGAGGCAGGGATGAGAATAGTAAGGACGTGAAGGGTGGGATGGTGATGAAGGATATAAATGGGAAGTTAGTGACAGAACAAGAGGCAGTGCTGAGGTCTGGGAAAGCTACTTCAAGGAGGTACTGAACCAGGAAAGAAATAACAACGATCTGGAATTACCATCATATGTAGATGGGAAAGTGGAGTTAACTGATATTACGGATACAGAGATGCAAACCGGGATGAAAGGGATGAAGAAGGGAAGAGCACCTGGTATCGATGAGATGCGTGTGGAGATGGTAATGGCAGCGGGGAGAGTGGAATCAGCTGGACAAAGAGGCTGCTGAATACATGTATGAGGCAAGGTAAAGTACCATAGGAATGGCGGACAGGGCTAATAGTCCTAATATGGAAGAAGAAGGGAGATGTGCAAGACCCAGGGAAATGCCGAGGCATCACACTTCTAAGTCACATCATGAAGCTGCTAGAGAGGATCCTGGATGGGAGGATTTGAAAGAGAGTAGAACAAGAACTGGATGAAGAACAACAGGGATTCAGAAAGGGCAGAGGGACGACTGATGGGATGTTTGCATTAAGACAAATGGTAGAGAAGAGGTTGGGGATGCAAAGGAGAATGGCAGTGGGATTTGTGGACCTGGAGAAGGCCTATGACACAGTCCCAAGCGAAATGGTGATGGCAACAGTGAGATGGATGTGAGTGCCAGAAGCAGAAGCCAGGATGGTGGAAGCAATGTATGAGAGAACAAAAGGAAGAGTTGTGGTTGGATCTGGGTTGTCGGAAGAGTTTCCAGTTAACATCGGTTTGAGGCAAGGAAGTGCCCTTAGCCCTTTACTGTTTATCATGGTGATGGAAATAATCAGCAGGAAGATCAGCACGAAGGATATTCTCAGGAAGATGATGTATGCAGACGATCTGGCCATAATAGCAGAAAGCAAACAAGACCTACAGGAAGTGTTGGAGGAATTGAAGGGGGTGTTCGAGAAGCACGGACTGAGAATGAGCCTACAAAGAGAGGAGTTGAACATCAGGTTGGATGGTAAGGAGATCAAGCAAGTGGATGGCTTTGTGTACCTTGGAGGAATGGTTACGGAGGATGGGCTTTCAGCAGCAGATGTGCGACGTCGGACACAAGCGGGAGAGAATGCTTGCAAAAAGGTAGAGGGAGTCATGTTGGACAGAAACATTTCAAAAAGCGGAAAGGGAAAGTCCTGAGAACATGTGTTACATCAGCATGCCTGTATGGTCTGGAGACAGTGGCATTGACAGAACAACAAAAACAACAGAAGCTGCAAGTGTGTGAGAATAACTGGGTTCGTCGAATAACAAGAACAAAGAGGGTGGACAGAAGAAAGATGAACGACCTAAGGAAACAGGTTGGGATTCAATGCAGCCTAACAGGAAGATTGGTGAGAAGCAGGATGAGATGGGCAGGCCACTTGGTAAGAATGGATGCAAGCAAACTAGCAAAGAGAGCAGAGGTGGAAAAACATCAAGGACGCAGGAAAAGGGGAAGGCCACAGCTGAGATGAGAGGACTGCGCGAGGAGGGACATGAGAAGATCGGGGGAGGGTGAAATATGGAGAGAGGGGGCGGCCGATAGAAAACTATTGAAAGAAAGAACAGAAAGAGTGGCTCGACAATACTTTACCTGACCCTCACCCCTGTACAGTAGGTAACTAGGAGGAAGAGCAAACAAGGCTTTAAAGACATATTCCTTTCCGACGGTTGACCTTTAAGCAGATGGATTATGCAGATATTTATGTGCAGATGTGAACCAAATTCTGTGTCCCTCATACACAGTTGACCATCTTCATCAAAAGCAATAAAACGTATTGGACTGAATAAATTTCATCGCTATTACTAAGTACTGCCTTCACAGGTAGAACGAACGACCACCTTAATTGTTTTAATAATACGGGTCGTTTCCATTTAGAAAGTAAGTACACGAATACATAATACACCATCAAATAACAAGCATAATATATATATATATATATATATATATATATATATATATATATATATATATATATACATATATATATATATATATATATATATATATATATATATATATATATATATATATATACATATATATATATATATATATATATATATATATATATATATATATATATATACATATATGTGTGTGTATATATATATATATATATGTGTATATATATACATATATATATATATATATATATACACACACATATATATATATATATATATATATATATATATATATATATATATATATATATATATATATATACACACACATATATATATATATATATATATATATATATATATATATATATATATATATATATATATATATATATATATATAAACGAACACGATGTAAGAACAAATATAATTGATAACGAAGAATAAACTGTGTTAACTTCATAAAGTTACCTTTGATACATCTTGACTGTCGACGACACCCAGCCCAACCCCACGGCACTGGAAAACACTGGGTTTCCAGCCCACACTTCGTGTACTTCAACAAAGATGGTGTAAGCTTCAAATAATATAATATTTTTCACTGACGATAATAGTTCAACACATACGAGGGACCCCAATCCAACACTCATGTGAGCACTGACCGACACAGGGGCATACCCATGCACGCGTGCACATGCGCGCACACAGGTGCACGCACGCACATACATACTTACAATTGTTCTTAATTTGATCTGCACCATTTAACAAATAGGTACGTACAAGTATAAATATTAATTATATAAATACAAAACAAACACCAAATGAAACTAAGCACCCACTGATTCGATGGCTCAGCGAGAAGGCATACCAAATTGTGTTGACAATAATGCCTTATGCAAGATTTAAAACATGCATCAGGCATGCATATTATTTACAACATAAATAAAATTAACTTTTCAGTGTTTGTTACGAGCACGGCTCAGATCGTGGATACACTTGGCATAATTAAGTGGTTTAAATAAATCAACATTTCGCTTTTCGTCATCACGCAATTTCTTCTAGTAGCATATATTTAGATTTGAATATACTAGTTTTTAAATAATGCATAGTCAATCACTTTGTTATGCTTTGCTACTTGAAAGTAAAACCTACTGCTTTTAATGTGTGTCTGTATGTGTGTGCGTGCGTGTTGCGTGCGTCGCCCAATGGCGAAAACATTTATATGTTGCCTTACGATGAATGCAAAAATATAGGCTATATATAACATATTGCATAATAGTGATATTTCCTTTCGTGTGTCCGTGGGCTAATAAGCTACATAATTTACAATATGGGGAGACCAGGCCACAGTGGATCGGATTTTTTCTTTTTCAACATTTCTACTGCCTTGGTGAAAACAAGGTGGATTTATATGGTGGAAAGAGTACATTAGCTTTCTGTCTTCCTAACATATATTCAATTATTCTTCCAACTTATAGCAGTTTGTTGTGAGACGGGGTGAAAAGTAAAAAAAAAAATTATACACTGTGCCCTGGTACCAGTGGATCAAATCTCCCATTATCATTCAGATGTTAATTATAGTTATTAATTTAGTTTAAAATGTTATATGTACGTATGTGTCTTAAATAAATACATGCACTATCCATCAAACATTAATTTTTTTATGTTAAACAACGATAATTACTCGATTACAGAGCTAGCTTATGCTATCTGTCTACTGGACAATCATCGTCATTCATTTGGAAGGAGACCCGTCTGAGTAGGCTACGAGGAAGATTACGAAGATCGAATAATCTACATTAGCAGCAATGCAACACCATAGACTGTGAAAACGACACTAATTATGCTTAACGTGGAATCATTTTTATTAAGCATCGAACATGTTAAAAATCATTATCATTGTAATATTTGCCAGGTAAATTATTATTAGGTTGTCTTACAAATCTAGCTTATTTGGCCTGAATATAATTAATCATTGTCATCCATACGCAATGTGCTTATTAACTCTGCGTATGAAGAAGAATATTTAGAAGATTATTAAGAAGAACGACAATAGCAACAATGCAACATCATGGAATGTGTAAACGACAGACCAAAACTACAAGACTAAACACATGTCAACCAAACTGACAATTTATGATTGATGTAACCAATTCAACTTAGCGCAGCACATCAGAGTAATAGGAGAGGTCTACAGGAAACACCATATGGCGTGCAACACGAGCTGTGCCTCCATGTCGAATGGGGTTAGGCAATTTCCCTACAACATCTTCGAAAGAAACCTCTGAGATGTCTTCCACAATTGGATAAATAAATGTGAATGACTTAGGTTTCTCACGTCGCATGAACTTCACTTCAAAAGTGCTTTCATCAGTGTCCTCTGTGCGTGCTAGTATTTGCCCCACGTACATTATGCCTACGACAGTGTTCTTTATGGCAAACTTCATCAACACAAAATCATTTTTATTCAGAGCATTTGCATTAGGCAATTCCATGTCTCGCATGGTGTTGAGTAGGGCGATTCTGCTCGGGGGCCTCAACACTTGGACCCGCTGCTACTGAAGGCACGTCGTCTTCCACGAGCTGTCGATCGGTAACGTAGGAGGAGAGGAAATCTTCGCTGAAGACATCGGGGTTGAACGGGTAGATACCAGATACGCTGAAGCCTGCTGATATATTCTTTGGTATTGAAGGCCAGGGGATAAGCATGGCCTATTAACTGGGATATATTATGGATGGTGATCGGTTGGCCAGGATGGTTGATCATGAACGCGTTGGCTGCCTGGTTGTAGAAAGCCTTGAAAGGGCCATACACACTTTTATCTAGTGGTTGCAGCTTGTGGCTACAGTGCGGCGGCAGAGTCAGCATGACGACCCCGTTTTTGTTTTGCAAGGTCAACAGTTTCAATCGAGATATGGGTGTCATGGTTGTCAAGTATAAGCAACACCGGATGCTCGTTCGAACATTTGGTTGACTTGATGAAGTGACGAATAAATGCCGTGAAGTTCTCCGTTGTCATCCACCCTGTCTGATGGGCAGCTCCAACACTGCCTGGGGGAGCTCCATGCAACATCGCGTCTTTGAAGTGAACACGCGGAAATACTAAAAACGGTGGAATCAAGTTACCACCAGCATGTATTGCGCCTAACATTGTCACCAAGGACCCTCTCTCTCCTGGTGTGATCTTTCCAACTTGCTTCTCGTTTCTGCAGGCGATGACTTTCGTATTCCCAACTTTCTGCACTGTAGTGCATCTCGTTTCGTCGGCATTGTAGATGTCATTTGGGCTGAAGTGGTTTTTCTCCATTACCTGTTCCAAGTTGTCATAAAACTCCTTTACATTCTTCTTGTTGAAGCTCGTTGCCCGAGATAAGCTGGTTGCTTCAGGGCGACGTAGTGATAGGTTTGGGAAGCGTTTCATGTGCCCGGTGAACCAATCTTCTCCTGCCAAACCGTGTGTCGTCCAAGAATCGGGGAAGGTTTTCTGATTGCGAACTGCGTATTCATAGGCTAGCATACGGACTTGCTTCCGCGTCAGTCCGTATTGAATTGTTGCTGCTTTGATGAGGTAGTCCTGCAGAAGTATATCTTCATTGGTAGTAAAAACCTGGCGGCAGTTGTAGTTTGGTGCATATGTCATCAATGCCTTGTCTTCAGCAGCGTTTGCCTTTTTGACATATCGACGTAGAGTTGAGAACTTTATGTCATATGCTTTACATGTGCTCCGGATACTCATCCCTTCATCAATCACTTTGCGAACAGCCGCAGCCAGGCTCTCACTGCTCTCAGTGTTCCCGATCTTTCTCTTTTCACGCTTTTTGATTCGCGCCATGCTGCTTAATTTGTCACTGAAATAGAAAACGAAAACTGTATAATGTTATAGTACGTGTATAAGGTTCTTTTGGAAACATCATAACTATACCGAATGTCGATGGTATTCAGAACAGCCTACATCGCACTCCAGGAGGCTGCTGACAGCCAGATTAGATCTTGACTCTCGCCTTAATTGACTGCATTTCACATAATTCACAGTTCTTGTTCTATCGATCGATCGTGCGCAGTCCAGATGGACCAGGTGTGACAGTGACCCACCCACTCCACAATGCGATCAGTGTTCTTGGGTGCTTTTGCCTGTGATTTCGCGCAGAATGCCAGCATGTGGAACTGTTAGACAAATGTGTGTGGAGGGAACCAACAACACATTTAATAATATTACTAAGTCTTCTAATAGCCATTACACGAAGACAAGTTTATGACATAGATTTGAAAGTTGACTCAAATGACGAATTATTAGTATTGAATTTGAAACAATAGTATTCTATAATAAAACAAATAATGTTTATGTTTTAAACATTTTAAAGGGGCTTAAAAGCGTAGAGTGGTCGTGTAGCCGTATGCTTTGGCCAAGGCGCGTTCAGGGGTGTGCACAACTGAACCTTCGTTAACAAAATTGTTAAATGCGTTAGCAAAATAATACTTGAATGCGCTCACATAAAAACATGTTTCGCAAGAATAATTCGTATAATTGTGGACCGTATTCGCACTTGTTGCACAGTGTATATGTGTGCACACTTCTGGGAGCTTAGTCGGGTGGCTAGTCTGGTACCATCGCTTTCATACACCAATTGTGTTTTTCACAAGTATATGAAGCTGTGAACACCTACATTGTTATGTACACTGTGTATAAGATGTATAACTAAGTATTATCAAATCAAATCAGATAACTTTCATTTTACATATCCAAGGTGTGTTTAGTTTACCTGGTAGAGGCTTTCATCAACGTGTCACGTTGATTTCATCAGTACCTATGACGCTTGATGACGTCATCGTACACGTGAGGCAGTTCATAATTGCCCTCGTCTATGTTGATGGGTGTTCTAGTTTTTCTGATCCAGATGGCTTCCTTGATGTGCCGGATTTTTCGGTTAGGTTCCTTGTCTGCAATGTTCACTCCCTCCCAGTCTATGATGTGGTTTTCAGTTGTCGCATGGTCTGTAAGGGCGGATTTATTGATGGTAGACATCAATCTATTTTTCCCGCTCCTTGTGTATTTCTCTTTTTTCGTGTTGTCTACATCCTTTCTGTGTTCCTCCAGTCGTGTTTTTAGTAGTCTTCATGGTATTTGGTGTACCAAATACCATGCAAGAACTGTGGTGCTGAGTACATGGTGTCAAATGTCTCCATGCATGTTACATGGTGGTCAATGTCTCCATGCATGTCACATGGTGTCAAATGTCTCCACACATATCACATGGTGGTGAATGTCTCCATGCATATTACACAGCGGTAAATGTCTCCATGCATGTCACATGACAGTCAATGTCTCCATGCATGTCACATGGCAGTCAATGTCTCCATGCATACCACATGGTATCAAATGCCTCCATACATATCACACATGGGTAAATGTCTCCAGACATATCACATGGTGGTGAACGTGTCCATACATATCACACAGCGGTAAATGTATCCATACATGTCACATAGCAGTCAATGTCTCCATGCATGTCACATTGTGGTCAATGTCTCCACGCATATCACACAGTGGTAAATGTCTCCATACATGTCACATGGTGTCAAATGTCTCCATACATATCACACAGCGGTAAATGTCTCCATGCATGTCACATGGCGGTCAATTTCTCCATGCATGTCACATGGTAGTCATTGTCTCCATGCATGTCATATGGCAGTCAATGTCTCCATGCATACCACATGGTGTCAAATGTCTCCATACATGTTACATGGCGGTCAATGTCTCCATGCATGTCACATGGTGTCAAATGTCTCCACACATATCACATGGTGGTGAACGTCTCCATACATATCACACAGCGGTAAATGTCTCCATACATGTCACATAGCAGTCAATGTCTCCATGCATGTGACATTGTGGTCAATGTCTCCACGCATATCACACAGTGGTAAATGTTGAACCGGTTTG
>OY759262.1:43843738-43921238 GCA_963662155.1 Lamellibrachia columna | reverse complement strand
CACACACACACACACACACACACACACACACACACACACACACACACACACACACACACACAAAAACACACACACACACACACACACACACACACACACACACACACACACACACACACACACACACACACACACACACACACACACACACACACACACACACACACACACACACACACACACACACACACATTTGTATACATACGTATGTATCGACGTGCATGTATACATACATACATACATACATACATACATACATACATACATACATACATACATACATACATACATACATACATACATACATACATACATACATACATATATACATCCACGTACAGGCAGGTACATGCATGTGCGCGCGTGCGTACGTGCGCGCGTGCGTGGGTGTGTGTTCAAGGTCTCATGGTTATGTACTTGTGTGTTCATAGATATTGATTTCTACTTACGCGTTACGCTCGAAATCGTCCTTGTTTCGGTTGTCGAGTTCGAACATAGGAGACCATCGTTGGCTGTTTCGCACTGATATTTTCACAGTTGCATCGGTCCCAGCGTATTTCTGGCTTCCAGTGTAAACAGTGAACTTATATGGGACTTCTGAAATGGTTCGAAAAATACCAGGCTTATTAAAAAAAGCATGTCAACGCATTTTGATGAAAAAAATTATTATGCAAACGTAATTACAATTTTCCAAGATCACATGCAAATGCATTTGTTTTTGGGTCGCTTTCAAATGCAAATGCGGATATTTGTGTTATGTATTTGTACATGTATTTATTTAATTCATTTCAAATTATTTGTTTATTTTGTAAAAGTAGACTTTATTCATGATGAATATGAATCAAATAACTATGCATAGTACACAATATGAAGTTTATTAGGCAATCATGTAAAATACTATATCAGGTGCAAAATCTAACAATAATAATTATTCAGACCATTAGGAAATGCTTTTGATTGTGCATTTGATAAAATTTGTGTTTCTCATTCAAAGGCAAATGCACTGAAAATGTGACGTCTGCATTCGATTATACATTTAAATTATCAATATTCAAATGCGCATTGAAATGTATTTAACAAGCTGCAAAATACATACAATGCAGTATACCTAGATAAATTTTTCGTTGAATACACCTTTCACATTATATATATATATAGATATATATATATATATATATTTATATATATATATATATATATATTTATATATATATATATATATATATATATATATATATATATATATATATATATATATATATATATATATTTATATATATATATATATATTTATATATATATATATATATATATATATATATATATTTATATATATATATATATATATATATATATATACATATATATATATATATATATATATATATATTTATATACATATATATATATATATATATATATATATATATACATATATATATATATATATATATATATATATATATATATATATATATATATATATATATATATATATATATATATATATATATATATACGTTGCTTGCACAATTCACATTTAATTTTAAGTGCATCAAACTGTTTATTCCTGAAGCATCTGCATGTGTGTGTGGTGTGTGTGTGTGTGTGTGTGTGTGTGTGTGTGTGTGTGTGTGTGTGTGTTTGTGTGTGTGTGTGTGTGTGTGTGTGTGTGTGTGTGTGTGTGTGTGTGTGTGTGGGTGTGTGTGTGTTTGTGCGTGCGCGCGCGCGTGCGTGCGTGACTGCGTGCGTGCGTGGGTGCGTGCGTGCGTGCGTGCGTGCGCGCGTGCGCGCGTGCGTGCGTGCGTGAGTGCGTGCGTGCGTGTGTAGCAGGTTTTGCACATGGGTGGAACAAAATTGTTTTTGCCGTCCGGTTATAAAATCAGGACATCATTTCTACTAGCTTAATACAGCATTGCCCAATAACAATACATACATTAGACTAAACTGGCAATCAGACTATGCCCCAGTAGACTGGTGATTAATTATAATGCCAGAAATCGAAACAGTTGAACAGTCATGTAAGCACTTTAAATCAGAGAAATTTGAAACAATCCTGTGATAATAACATATTCTACTGCTAAACTGGCATGAAAATGGTATATTACACAATGACCATAATACATTCAACTACTTTTCAGGTTAAACAAATCTGACCTCAGAATGGCTTTAGACACATTTAGCCATTTTTCGTCAGTTTTTGACGTCCAAAAAGGTCTTCGACATGTTATTGGTATGTTTCGGACATTGTCCTGCCTTGTCCTGATTGTCATTTTAGGTTCCGTTCTGGCGTCGTTAGTAGTTAGTGGAAGTTTCTGAGTAAGCCAATCCGGAGGCCATGTGTCTGAACGACTTCCGGTTGCGCGCGCAGCCAATCAGAGCGCCCCCCTGACGGTTGTACGAACAACACAAACCGTACGCAGCGCCCCCTAGCGACTATAGGAGTACCGAAAGATAACCAGTAGCCATCGATAGTGGACATAGGAACGACTGTCCGTTAACAGTGGTCGTTAATAGGATAATTAATAACTGAGATGAAAGAGGAAGTTAACAGTGGTCATTAATAACTGAGATCAAAGGACCTAACGAGGACACGAGAAACGAACAAAACACGGTATCGTACGAGTGCACACGTATTTTATTGAACAAGCAGCAGCAGCAGCATGGCGATACAATATGGGTAGCGTGTAATATCACGACGACTATGACAATGAAGATGAGGCGACTTGCGGATGTTGACCATCACGCCAGAGGTCGCGAGCTTAGGGGTGTCTCCACCTCGCCAGAGGCTCGAGGGTGACGATGAGGTGACCTGCGGATGTTGACCATCACGCCATGTACGAAGTGTGATAGTACAGTCTACCTTGTCGCATCTGTTTAAGCCAATCAAACACGCGGCAATCGTTAGCAACTAGATCGGTGCCGAATACGTTGATAAAAGTTCTCATTGGCAAGCCGTTACAACGAAGCAATACATAAGCTACGCAATATTGTCCACAAACGTTAGACAGAGGACTCTGAAGTCTCTTGCTATTATGAGTCCACTCGGAACAATGTTCGTTCATGAAGGTGCGGAAGGCCGCGTGACGTGGCGGCAGGCCGTACGAGCAGAAGTAATCGCCGCGTCCGTCGGCGGCCAGGTACAGCGCTATCCAATGTTCGCCCGGTTCGTCGCCGTCGTCGGTATTGCACACGAAGGCCGCAGGTAGAACGCCGTCTATCGTCGCAGGCAGTCCGTCTTTGGATACGACACCGCGAAATATCGATCTGGTGCACGGGTCCGTCGCAAGTAGGCGGGCGATCTGCAGGGTGTCCATCTCAGTAGTCGAATATGACGTTGCGGTTCTTGTCGATTTCCAGCACGGACTCGAATTCGGCGTAGGCTATGACGTTCACGGTGGTCGGCAGCGCGTTGCGGAAATGAAGTTCTATGCGCAGGTTGCCCTTTTGTACCATATGGAAGCAGGGACCGTTGCACTGGTCGGGGGTCAGGTCAAAACCGAAGAAGGTGTAACCGTGTCGGTAGTCGTCGCGAGTCAGACCGTTCCCCTCGTCCTGCCAGATCTTACCGGTCGAGGTGAACAGGCTCATGTAGCTCCTGACGAAGAAGTCTTCTTGGAAATTGGGCTGAAAGGGTTTGGAGGGTATCTGTCGTCCATCCACGAACACCGCGTGGAAGTTGATGGTGTTGTTCTTGGCGTGAAACGGATTCTTGGCGTACGCATCGTTGTAGGCGTCGTTATCGATGCAGCACAGCACCAGACGTTTCGGTAGAGTACCGAGGAATAGGTTCTCGTGCGTGTGCGACCGAGCACCCGCGGGAATGGAGTACACCTTGCAGTCGACGGACCGCATCGGATACTTGACCGTGCTCTTCTCGAGAGCCTTGATGTGTGCCATCTGCACGGTGGGATTGAGGGTGGCCTTCTTGACAAACAAGGTGGCATTGACTATTTTGATCCTGTAATCGGGGTCGGGTCCACCAGCCATGAGCGCAAACGCAGCCTTATTGCGCACCAGTCGGATCTTGACATCGACGCCGTTGATCAGGAATTTATCTTGCAGAAACAGGTCCACGTGTAGACGACCCATCATGTCGACCACTCGACTCCGTACGATGTGCTCTCGTCGAGCCACGAACCCTGCGTTAGCCGCGGCTCCGTCGTCTATCTCGACGGCACCCAAGTGAGTGGCCGTGTCCTTGTACCACAGCTGACCCGTCAGCTGCGTGCCCTTGGCATCGGTACCGTAACTCAGCAGCGTCTCGGTGAAGGCACGATACGCGTACGTGTTGGTCGATTGGGTCACGAGCGTGCCGTTCAGGTAGACGTCGACCTGACCGAACAGCGAATGCAGCCAGTTATTCACCGGTCCCACGGGGTCGGCCAAGTCGAGATCGTCCCCGTTGGCTCGCGTCACCTTCACCTGCACGTGTAGCATCGTGTTGTCGAGATCCAGGTAATGGTCTCCCGATCCAGGGATCAGGAATTCTATCGGTCCACCAGAGTCCAGAGAGGCCATAGGTTGATGTTCCACCACGTGACTGTCGACGATGCTGGTCTGAGTGGGGAGTACGGTAAAGAGATCCAGCTCGGTCTTGACCCCTTCGCACGACTGTTTATGTACGAACGCCATCTTTGTCGTCGAATATGTCGGCCTCACGTTTCTTGGGCGTCTGTCTCGTGCGCCGTCTCTTCGCCGTAGTGACGCCTGTCTTCGCGGGTGCTCGTTTTATACGTTTACGAGATCGCACGCCAGGGATCTCAAGGTTACGCAGCATGCTCCTACCAGAGTCCGTGATGCGTCGTTTGGCTGCCGTTTTTATGTTCTGACCAGATAAGACGTCGTCAGCTGTACGAATGCCGGTCTTCAACGCTCCCTTACCCAACGCCACGGCACCTCTCTTGATGAGTGGCATGGCGCTGCGCAGCAGACCACCGAACAGACTGCCCAGTCCGTGACCTCGCTGGTATTGAGCACCGGCGAAGTAGGGCAGCGCACCACCCGCTTGACGCGCGTAATAGTCGTTGTAATTCATCGTCAAAATAGCCCGGTCCTACGTCGTCGAAAATGAAGCGTCACCGTCACTCTACCGTACTCGAATGGCACGCGCCGTCCGGTGTCGTCTCTTATATCCACCTCTATGGTCCCGAACTCCTTGCGCAACAGAGGCACGTAGTGAACGTTAGTGAAACGATCGGACACCGTGGCGCCGTGACCTCCGCGAACCGGGAGGCATCGCAACAACGGCACGAGACTGTCGCCGACGATGCGAGACTCCACGACGTCCGTGTAGACGTATATGGTGTCGAAACCTTGATTCATGTTCACCACGGTAGTGGCCTCTTGACGGAAAGAGTACGGGCTACCGGCAGTCTTTGTTTTGGCGGGTGGCAAAGTAACGGTGGCCGATGGCATGAGACCTAGCTCCGGTGGATAGGACCGATTTGTTTCCTCTCCTACTCTCGGGTGGGTGTACACGCGTGTATCCCTATCTCTCGCTGGACTGGTGACAAGCGACGGGTAGAATCCCAAAATGGTACCCATCGCACTCTGGTACGGCATGCTGAAGTCGGTGAATTTGGAGGGATAGCCGAACCATTTCACCAAAGCCTCCTTTCGTCTACCAACCGTACGGCGTTGCAGTACCGCTTCAACGCGGTACACTCTATCGACGGGTACCGACACCTTCTGCAGCTCCAGTTCGTAGAAGGTGCCGGCCAGCACTTCGCCGAGATCGTCCCGCAAGCGGTACACGGGTGGATCGGAGGGATGAACCTCGCGTATCGTGAACATCTCTTCGCTCCAGTTCGTCTCGTAGCCCTTTTCGAAAGTGCCTTTGTACTTGCTGACGCGCACGCGATCTGACTCATGCAACTTGGGCACATCCTTACCGTCGTGACCGTACAGACGTTGCCACATCTTTTCTTGATTCTTTGCATTCACATTTGACGGAGTCATACCGATGCTGCGGTGGGGGGTGTTGTTATACGATCGCACCAAGTCCGGAAGGACGTCGATGTAACGCCACGTCTGGTGTTTCGTGAAGTATCGCCACATGCGCGTTTTCAACGTTCTGTTGAATCTTTCCTCGACGCTCGCCTTCGTCTCCGCGTTGTGCGTGGATAAGTGATGGATGCCGTAACGCTGCAATAGAGCCTGAACGGATTTATTCAGAAATTCTTTGCCTTGATCTGTCTGCAACGTCTTTGGCCAAACGTCGACGAACGTGGTTAGCAGCGCTGCCTCCAACGACGCCGCGGACTTGTTCTTCATGGGAACACACCAGGCCACTTTCGAGAAGACGTCGATCACCGTGAGGAGAAAGGTCATACCTTCGTTGTCTTTTTTCAACTTCGTCAAGTCTACGAGATCGGCCTGCCACTACTGATGTATACCACCCACGATGACGCGGCGTCTCTTGAAATGACGTCTCGCTGGTTTGTGTAAGGTGTAGGCGTCCTGTGCCGACAACCATTCTGCGACGATCTTCCGCGGCACGCGCGTGACGCGTCGCAAGGCATCGACTCCGCCATAACTGCCTACCCTTTTTTGGATCGAAGTAGACCTCACTCATGGGTTGTTCTCTCCTCCGCGCCATCAAAAGAGGAGGAGGACCGATGCGTTGACGGGGGCGGTGACGTTGACTCCGGAGTACGAATGCTGACGAATGACGAGGAGCACGCCGACCTGTAGTAGGACACACGCTATGGCACCCACAACGCTAGCGGTGGAACAACAACGGTCTAGTAGCGAAACCATAGTCTGAATAACGTCTGTTGCATAAGACTTTGGGCTATACCGTGAGCAATCAAGTAAAGTCCACTGATAAATATCGCAGCAACGATGGAACGGTACGCGTCCTGTGGATCGGATGGCATGACGAACACTGTGCTACGGACACGCGTCGTGCCACCTTATAAGGCCTGGCGTGATTCGGGGGGTGGGGTGGGCATGGAATGTTCCATTCGACGGCGCTGACGAGCGAGGGGTGTCCAACTTAGTGATCTTCGTGCACTACCAGCAGCAGCACGAGGAATAGTAGCTGACCGCCGAGAGGGAGTGGCCGTCGTCACCTGTCGTATGTAGGCTTTCCTGACGGCGTTACCGACCAACTCAATGGGTAGGTTGATGGCACGGAGTTGTCGTGCGAATGGCTGCCAACCCGTCGGATCGGTCTTTCTCTTACGCAACAGATCATTAACGAGATCCACCACGTTACTTCCGACAACCGGCACGCCCTCGTATTTTTTATGTTATTTGATAAAACAATACGTATGTAACACAGTTTATTTGTGTTTCGTTTTTATTATAAGATAATAGGTTTATATATAAAAAAAAATTAGCGGGCCGCGGGCTTGCGGTCCGCCGGCTTACCCGTCTTTGGCCCGCGGGTATGGGCCGGACCTGGGCCTGAAACAATCTTGGTCGAGCCTAGGCCGGGCTTGGGCTTAAATTCTAGTATGCGGGCCGGGGCCGGGCTGGGCTTGACAAATTGTTGCGGGCCTAGGCCGGGCCTGGATTTTAACTGTTAATTGCGGGCCGGGCTTTGGCTCAAATTATAGGCCCGGGCAGGGCACTATGCACCTACGTGTGCTACGTCAACAGGGTGTATCGAGTGTTACAGTGGGCCGTACGCACTAACAGTGTTGACGGCTATATCCCTACCTTCCCGTGTGATCGAAGCCTCTTAGAACCGGTCTAAACTATTGGTCTACCCGCTGTCACCTGCTGTGTAAAATTATTAAAACTTCCCGCATTATTATATAGACGTCTACGTCTATGATTGAAGTTTTTTAAATTATACATAATCTATACAACATTGAATCTTCACGTAAACTCTTAAAATAGGAGGATGTATCATTCAGGACAGGAAATAGTGGTCATACTCTAAAATTATTTACTCAAAGAGCAAAAACAAATATAAGAAAAAAAAATGTTCCAATCAGAATGAATGAACCTTGGAATTCCCTCCCGGAAACAGTCGTTCTAGCAAAATCTTTAAATACTTTTAAAAACCGCCTGGACCAATTCTAGTCCAATTACGAAATTCTGTATAATTTCGAAGCACCATTAAAAACAGGAACCGGAATTCTTAAACTATTAATAGACGAAGAAGAAGATCTGATCTTTGAGGAGTCACAAGAATCGTGCGATCACAACCATCTTAAGGTATTAAGGTAGTACATTTGATTTTAATGTTTTCATGTCCGATAGATGGCGGCACTCGGTTTTAATGAAAATGTAACCAATGATAACGTTATATTTAATTTTTAATATATATATATATATATATATATATATATATATATATATATATATATATATATATATATATATATATATATATATATATATATATATATATATATATATATATGGTTGATTGATTGGAACCAAAAAATGTGGCATGTCTCAGTTAATGATTTTCTTTCGAGGTAATAGCTTTAAAAACAACCACTAAATAAAACACAGCAGGCATTATTATAAGAAAAATAATCTTTGTATGTGAAGTTTGGTGGTGTTTTACATACATTATTCATTCGAATACACACAAGTCAGCAATGCCATGGGCAATTATAGGTCGGAGGCAAGATTGACGGGAGGTGGATTCTCGCAATTGGTGGGAGGTTGTTCCCTCAAAACAGGTGGGAGATGGTAAGTTGAAACAATTGCCACACCCCTCAACTTGGAATTGTGTAATAGAAGCCGCGTTTCAAGTGTATTTAAACTTGTCTACATAAATGTATTATAACACGCATTCAGTTTATAAATCAACGCAGTCAATTAATAATCGGTCCCATTTGTTAAAATCTGTTATTACACAGTGCCAAGGGAACTAGCGTTTCGAATTATGATGAAAGTTGGAGGAGAGGTTAGCATGGTGGAGACAATGTATAAGGAACCAACATCAGTGGTGAGAGTTGAGACAGAGGTTAGAATGGTAGAGGCAATGCATACGGAGCCACCAACAGTGGTGAGAGTTGAGACATAGGTTAGCATGGTGGAGGCGATGTATAAGGAACCAACAACAGTGGTGAGAGTTGAGACAAAGGATAGAATTATGATGAAAGTTGGAGGAGAGGTTAGCATGGTGGAGGCAACAGCGGCGGTGAGAGTTGATGGAGAGGTTAGCATGGTGGAGGCAATATATAAGGAGCCAACAGCGGCGGTGAGAGTTGAGGGAGAGGCTAGCATGGTGGAGGCAATATATAAGGAGCCAAAAGCGGTGGTGAGAGTTGAGGGAGAGGCTAGCATGGTGGAGGCAATATAAAAGGAGCCAACAGCGGTGGTGAGAGTTGAGGGAGAGGCTAGCAAGGTGGAGGCAATATATAAGGAGCCAACAGCGGCGGTGAGAGTTGAGGGAGAGGTTAGCATGGTGGAGGCAATGTATAAGGAGCCAACAGCGGCGGTGAGAGTTGAGGGAGAGGTTAGCATGGTGGAGGCAATGTATAAGGAGCCAACAGCGGTGGTGAGAGTTGAGGGAGAGGTTAGCATGGTGGAGGCAATATATAAGGAGCCAACAGTGGCGGTGAGAGTTGAGGGAGAGGTTAGCATGGTGGAGGCAATATATAAGGAGCCAACAGCGGTGGTGAGAGTTGAGGGAGAGGTTAGCATGGTGGAGGCAATGTATAAGGAGCCAACAGCGGTGGTGAGAGTTGACGGAGAGGTTAGCATGGTGGAGGCAATATATAAGAAGCCAACAGCGGTGGTGAGAGTTGAGGGAGAGGTTAGCATGGTGGAGGCAATATATAAGGAGCCAACGGCGGTGGTGAGAGTTGAGGGAGAGGTTAGCATGGTGGAGGCAATATATAAGGAGCCAACAGCGGCTCAACTCTCACCGCCGCTGTTGGCTCCATATATATTGCCTCCACCATGCTAACCTCTCCCTCAACTCTCACCACCGCTGTTGGCTCCTTATACATTGCCTCCACCATGCTAACCTCTCCCTCAACTCTCACCGCCGCTGTTGGCTCCATATATATTGCCTCCACCATGCTAACATCTCCGTCAACTCTCACCACCGCTGTTGGCTCCTTATATATTGCCCCCACCATGCTAACCTCTCCCTCTACTCTCACCGCCACTGTTGGCTCCTTATATATTGCCTCCACCATGCTAACCTCTCCCTCAACTCTCACCACCGCTGTTGGCTTCTTATATATTGCCTCCACCATGCTAACCTCTCCCTCAACTCTCACCTCCGCTGTTGGCTCCTTATATATTGCCTCCACCATGCTAACCTCTACCTCAACTCTCACCACCGCTGTTGGCTTCTTATATATTGCCTCCACCATGCTAACCTCTCCGTCAACTCTCACCATCGCTGTTGGCTCCTTATATATTGCCTCCGCCTTGCTAGCCTCTCCCTCAACTCTCACCACCGCTGATGGCTCCTTATATATTGCCTCCACCATGCTAACTTCTCCCTCAACTCTCACCGCCGCTGTTGGCTCCTTATATATTGCCTCCACCATGCTAACCTCTCCGTCAACTCTCACCTTCGCTGTTGGCACCTTATATATTGCCTCCACCATGCTAACCTCTCCCTCAACTCTAGTTAGAGTAGAGGGAGAGGTTAGCATGGTGGAGGCAATATATAAGGAGCCAACAGCGGTGGTGAGAGTTGACGGAGATGTTAGCATGGTGGAGGCAATATATATGGAGCCAACAGCGGCGGTGAGAGTTGAGGGAGAGGTTAGCATGGTGGAGGCAATGTATAAGGAGCCAACAGCGATGGAGAGAGTTGAGGAAGAGGTTAGCATGGTGGAGGCAATGTATAAGGAGCCAACAGCGGTGGTGAGAGTAGAGGGAGAGGTTAGCAAGGTGGAGGCAATATATATGGAGCCAACAGCGGTGGTGAGAGTTGAGGGAGAGGTTAGCATGGTGGAGGCAATATATAAGGAGCCAACAACGGCGGTGAGAGTTGAGGGAGAAGTTAGCATGGTGGAGGCAATGTATAAGGAGCCAACAGCGGTGGTGAGAGTTGAGGGAGAGGTTAGCATGGTGGAGGCAATATATAAGGAGCCAACAGCGGAGGTGAGAGTTGAGGGAGAGGTTAGCATGGTGGAGGCAATATATAAGAAGCCAACAGCGGTGGTGAGAGTTGAGGGAGAGGTTAGCATGGTGGAGGCAATATATAAGGAGCCAACAGCGGTGGTGAGAGTTGACGGAGATGTTAGCATGGTGGAGGCAATATATAAGGAGCCAACAGTGGCGGTGAGAGTAGAGGGAGAGGTTAGCATGGTGGAGGCAATATATAAGGAGCCAACAGCGGTGGTGAGAGTTGACGGAGATGTTAGCATGGTGGAGGCAATATATATGGAGCCAACAGCGGCGGTGAGAGTTGAGGGAGAGGTTAGCATGGTGGAGGCAATGTATAAGGAGCCAACAGCGGTGGTGAGAGTTGAGGGAGAGGTTAGCATGGTGGAGGCAATGTATAAGGAGCCAACAGCGGTGGTGAGAGTTGAGGGAGAGGTTAGCAAGGTGGAGGCAATATATATGGAGCCAACAGCGATGGTGAGAGTTGAGGGAGAGGTTAGCATGGTGGAGGCAATATATAAGGAGCCAACAGCGATGGTGAGAGTTGACGGAGAGGTTAGCATGGTGGAGGCAATATATAAGGAGCCAACAGCGGTGGTGAGAGTTGAGGGAGAGGCTAGCAAGGCGGAGGCAATATATAAGGAGCCAACAGCGATGGTGAGAGTTGACGGAGAGGTTAGCATGGTGGAGGCAATATATAAGAAGCCAACAGCGGTGGTGAGAGTTGAGGGAGAGGTTAGCATGGTGGAGGCAATATATAAGGAGCCAACGGCGGTGGTGAGAGTTGAGGGAGAGGTTAGCATGGTGGAGGCAATATATAAGGAGCCAACAGCGGCGGTGAGAGTTGAGGGAGAAGTTAGCATGGTGGAGGCTATGTATAAGGAGCCAACAGCGGTGGTGAGAGTTGAGGGAGAGGTTAGCATGGTGGAGACTATGTATAAGGAGCCAACAGCGGTGGTGAGAGTTGAGGGAGAGGTTAGCAAGGTGGAGGCAATATATATGGAGCCAACAGCGGTGTTGAGAGTTGAGGGAGAGGTTAGCATGGTGGAGGCAATATATAAGGAGCCAACAGCGGCGGTGAGAGTTGAGGGAGAGGTTAGCATGGTGGAGGCTATGTATAAGGAGCCAACAGCGGTGGTGAGAGTTGAGGGAGAGGTTAGCAAGGTGGAGGCAATATATAAGGAGCCAACAGCGGTGGTGAGAGTTGAGGGAGAAGTTAGCATGGTGGAGGCAATATATAAGGAGCCAACAGCGGTGGTGAGAGTTGAGGGAGAGGTTAGCAAGGCGGAGGCAATATATAAGGAGCCAACAGCGATGGTGAGAGTTGACGGAGAGGTTAGCATGGTGGAGGCAATATATAAGGAGCCAACAGCGGCGGTGAGAGTTGAGGGAGAAGTTAGCATGGTGGAGGCAATATATAAGGAGCCAACAGCGGTTGTGAGAGTTGAGAGAGAGGTTAGCAAGGCGGAGGCAATATATAAGGAGCCAACAGCGATGGTGAGAGTTGACGGAGAGGTTAGCATGGTGGAGGCAATATATAAGGAGCCAACAGCGGCGGTGAGAGTTGAGGGAGAGGCTAGCATGGTGGAGGCAATGTATAAGGAGCCAACAGCGGTGGTGAGAGTTGACGGAGAGGTTAGCATGGTGGAGGCAATATACAAAGAGCCAACAGCGGTGGTGAGAGTTGAGGGAGAGGCTAGCATGGTGGAGGCAATATATAAGGAGCCAACAGCGGCGGTGAGAGTTGAGGGAGAAGTTAGCATGGTGGAGGCAATATATAAGGAGCCAACAGCGGTGGTGAGAGTTGAGGGAGAGGTTAGCATGGTGGAGGCAATATACAAAGAGCCAACAGCGGTGGTGAGAGTTGAGGGAGAGGCAAGCAAGGTGGAGGCAATATATAAGGAGCCAACAGCGATGGTGAGAGTTGACGGAGAGGTTAGCATGGTGGAGGCAATGTATAAGGAGCCAACAGCGATGGTGAGAGTTGACGGAGAAGTTAGCATGGTGGAGGCAATATATAAGGAGCCAACAGCGGCGGTGAGAGTTGAGGGAGAAGTTAGCATGGTGGAGGCAATATATAAGGAGCCAACAACGATGGTGAGAGTTGACGGAGAAGTTAGCATGGTGGAGGCAATGTATAAGGAGCCAACAGCGGTGGTGGGAGTTGACGGAGAGGTTAGCATGGTGGAGGCAATGTATAAGGAGCCAACAGCGGTGGTGAGAGTTGAGGGAGAGGTTAGCATGGTGGAGGCAATATACAAAGAGCCAACAGCGGTGGTGAGAGTTGAGGGAGAGGCTAGCAAGGTGGAGGCAATATATAAGGAGCCAACAGCGATGGTGAGAGTTGACGGAGAGGTTAGCATGGTGGAGGCAATGTATAAGGAGCCAACAGCGGTGGTGAGAGTTGACGGAGAGTTTAGCATGGTGCAGGCAATGTATAAGGAGCCAACAGCGGTGGTGAGAGTTGAGGGAGAGGTTAGCATGGTGGAGGCAATATATAAGGAGCCAACAGCGGCGGTGAGAGTTGAGGGAGAAGTTAGCATGGTGGAGGCAATATATAAGGAGCCAACAGCGGTGGTGAGAGTTGAGTGAGAGGTTAGCATGGTGGAGGCAATATATAAGGAGCCAACAGCGACGGTGAGAGTTGACAGAGAAGTTACCATGGTGGAGGCAATGTATAAGGAGCCAACAGCGGTGGTGAGAGTTGAGGGAGAGGTTAGCATGGTGGAGGCTATGTATAAGGAGTCAACAGCGGTGGTGAGAGTTGAGGGAGAGGTTAGCATGGTGGAGTCAATATATAAGGAGCCAACAGCGGCGGTGAGAGTTGAGGGAGAAGTTAGCATGGTGGAGGCAATATATAAGGAGCCAACAGCGGTGGTGAGAGTTGAGGGAGAGGTTAGCATGGTGGAGGCTATGTATAAGGAGCCAACAGCGGTGGTGAGAGTTGAGGGAGAGGTTAGCATGGTGGAGGCTATGTATAAGGAGCCAACAGCGGTGGTGAGAGTTGAGGGAGAGGTTAGCATGGTGGAGGCAATATATAAGGAGCCAACAGCGGCGGTGAGAGTTGAGGGAGAAGTTAGCATGGTGGATGCAATATATAAGGAGCCAACAGCGGTGGTGAGAGTTGAGGGAGAGGTTAGCATGGTGGAGGCTATGTATAAGGAGCCAACAGCGGTGGTGAGAGTTGAGGGAGAGGTTAGCATGGTGGAGGCTATGTATAAGGAGCCAACAGCGGTGGTGAGAGTTGAGGGAGAGGTTAGCATGGTGGAGGCTATGTATAAGGAGCCAACTGCGGTGGTGAGAGTTGAGGGAGAGGTTAGCATGGTGGAGGCTATGTATAAGGAGCCAACAGCGGTGGTGAGAGTTGAGGGAGAGGTTAGCATGGTGGAGGCTATGTATAAGGAGCCAACAGCGGTGGTGAGAGTTGAGGGAGAGGTTAGCATGGTGGAGGCTATGTATAAGGAGCCAACTGCGGTGGTGAGAGTTGAGGGAGAGGTTAGCATGGTGGAGGCTATGTATAAGGAGCCAACAGCGGTGGTGAGAGTTGAGGGAGAGGTTAGCATGGTGGAGGCTATGTATAAGGAGCCAACTTCGGTGGTGAGAGTTGAGGGAGAGGTTAGCATGGTGGAGGCTATGTATAAGGAGCCAACAGCGGTGGTGAGAGTTGAGGGAGAGGTTAGCACGGTGGAGGCTATGTATAAGGAGCCAACTGCGGTGGTGAGAGTTGAGGGAGAGGTTAGCATGGTGGAGGCTATGTATAAGGAGCCAACAGCGGTGGTGAGAGTTGAGGGAGAGGTTAGCATGGTGGAGGCTATGTATAACGAGCCAACTGCGGTGGTGAGAGTTGAGGGAGAGGTTAGCATGGTGGAGGCAATGTATAAGGAGCCAACAGCGGCGGTGAGAGTTGAGGGAGAGGTTAGCATGGTGGAGGCTATGTAAAAGGAGCCAACAGCGGTGGTGAGAGTTGAGGGAGAGGTTAGGATGGTGGAGGCTATGTATAAGGAGCCAACAGCGGTGGTGAGAGTTGAGGGAGAGGTTAGCATGGTGGAGGCTATGTATAAGGAGCCAACTGCGGTGGTGAGAGTTGAGGGAGAGGTTAGCATGGTGGAGGCAATGTATAAGGAGCCAACAGCGGTGGTGAGAGTTGAGGGAGAGGTTAGCATGGTGGAGGCAATGTATAAGGAGCCAACAGCGTTGGTGAGAGTTGAGGGAGAGGTTAGCATGGTGGAGGCAATGTATAAGGAGCCAACAGCGGTGGTGAGAGTTGAGGGAGAGGTTAGCATGGTGGAGGCAATGTATAAGGAGCCAACAGCGGTGTTGAGAGTTGAGGGAGAGGTTAGCATGGTGGAGGCTATGTATAAGGAGCCAACAGCGGTGGTGAGAGTTGAGGGAGAGGTTAGCATGGTGGAGGCTATGTATAAGGAGCCAACAGCGGTGGTGAGAGTTGACAGAGAGGTTAGCATGGTGGAGGCAATGTATAAGGAGCCAACAGCGGTGGTGAGAGTTGACAGAGAGGTTAGCATGGTGGAGGCAATGTATAAGGAGCCAACAGCGGTGGTGAGAGTTGAGGGAGAGGTTAGCAAGGTGGAGGCAATGTATAAGGAGCCAACAGCGGTGGTGAGAGTTGAGGGAGAGGTTAGCATGGTGGAGGCAATGTATAAGGAGCTTGACTTTATTAGAAATTGGTGACCGGTCTAACGCAACACAAACATAGATTTAGCCGGTGCACTATAAATTTTATTTCAAAAGCAACCGTCTTGCTTCGTCTCTCAATAGACCCATTTACAACGTTTTATACTTTGCTGCAGCTAAGAAGTCTGGCCGTGGAGAGCAGCCACTTGTTACAGACGCAGCGGAAGAGCTCCTTCGTGGCTCGGTTGAGGACGTAGATCCGTCTGAGATACCAAGCCGGTCCGCTGCCTTCGTTGCCGACGCTGATGTACAGTTGAGACACGTAACCGACGCTGTAGGTATTCGTGTATAAATAATCGATCCTGATGAAGGAAAAAGTTGACGACGTTGACAACACTGTATAATATGATAATAATATCTATTTTTATTTCACACAATCAATTAGTATGCACACATAAAGATAATAAATACATAGATTAAAAACAGTATATTTAAAAATTATACAAAACTAAGATCCATTGATGCCGCATTTTCGACGTACAGTACATGTCGTTAATTGCAATGTTCTGTATAATGGAATTCACTGACTTGTCAATCCTAGTCTTTAAGCTAAATACACAAATTTATATACATGCATGCATGCAGGCATGCATGCATACATACATACATACATACATGCATGCATGCATGCATGCATGCATGCATACATACATACATACATACATACATACATACATACATACATACATACATACATACATACATACATACATACATACATACATAAATGCATGCATGCATGCATGCATACATACATACATACATACATACATACATACATACATACATACATACATGCATGCATGCATGCATGCATGCATGCATGCATGCATGCATGCATACATACATACATACATACATACATACATACATACATACATACATACATACATACATACATACATACATACATAAATACATGCATGCATGCATGCATGCATACATGCAGATACATCCAAATATAAGTACGTACGTGCATGCGCTTGCGTGTTCAATGTTTCATGGTTATGTACTTTTGTGTTCATTAACCTTCGATTCGAGCTACATTTAAGTGGATACCTAGCAACGAATATGACCGGTTGATGCAGGAAATAGGACACAGTTCAATTCTCTTTTAATATCATAGCATAATACCTATTATCATATCACCTGGGGTGTTGTCGCCAGGGGTGATGACTTGACGGAGATATTGATTTCTACTTACGCGTTACGCTCGCGATCGTCCTTGTTTGGGTTGTCGAGTTCGAACATAGGAGACCCTCGTTGGCTGTTTCGCACTGATATTTTCACAGTTGCATCGGTCCCAGCGTTGATTTGGCTTCCAGTGTAGACAGTGAACTTATACGGGACTTCTGAAATGGTTTTAAAAAACCAGGCTTATTAACAAATGCATGTCAACGCATTTGGATGACATTTTTTATTATACAAATGCTATTGCCATTTTCAAAGATCACATACAAATGCAAATGTTTTGGGGTCGCTTTCAAATGCAATTGCCGATATTTGTGTTGTGTACTTGTACATGTATTTGTTGAATTAATTTCAAATTAAAGTTTTTATTTTGTAAATGTAGATTTTATTCATGATGAATATGAATCAAATAACTATGCATAGTACACAATATGAAGCTTATTAATCAATCATGTAAAATAATATATTAGGTGCAAAATCTAACAATAATAATTATTCACATCATTAGGAAATGCATTTGATTGTGCATTTGACAAAATTAATGTTTGGCATTCAAATGCAAATGCAAATGCACTGAAAATGTGACGTCTGCATTCCATTATACATTTAAATCATCAACATTCAAATGCGCATTTAAATGTATTTAACAAGCTGAAAATACATGCAGTGCAGTATACCTTGATAACTTTCTCTTTGCATACACAGTTCACATTATATATATATATATATATATATATATATATATATATATATATATATATATATATATATATATATATATATATATATAGATACATGCATACATACATACATACATACATACATACATACATACATACATACATACATACAAACATACAAACATACATACATACATACGGTTAGTTAGTTAGTTAGTTAGTTAGTTAGTTAGTTAGTTAGTTAGTTAGTTAGTTAGTTAGTTAGTTAGTTAGTTAGTTAGTTAGTTAACTGTCTCGTTGCTTGCACAGTTCACATTAATTTTAACTGCATCAAACTGTTTATTCCTGAAGCATCTGCAGCAAAGGTCATATGATATAGATGTGTGCGTGCGTGCGTGCGTGCGTGCGTGCGTGCGGCCTGCGTGCGAGCTTGCATGCGTGCGTGCGAGCGTGCGTGTGTGTGTAGCAGGTTTTGTACATGGGTGGAAAAGATTTTATTTTTGCCGTCCAGTTAAAAAAATTAGCACATTAGTTCTTAATTAGCTTAATACAGCATTGCCCAATAACAATACATACATTAGAGTAAACTAGCAATCAGACTATGCCCCAGTAGACTGGTGATTAATTATAATGCCAGAAATCGAAACAGTTCAACAGTCATGTAAGACCTTTAAATCAGAAACAATCTTGTGATGATAACGTATCTTATAATTCTATAGGTTCCGTTCTGGCGTCGTTCTATCTCAACCTTTGTTGATCACGATGTATGTATCGTCTTGTTTCACCAGTTTAAGTATCATCGCTTCACCAACATGTGTGCGTTGATACTTAAGTATCAACGCTTCACCCAACATATGATACTAAACGAACAACTCACGCGGATAATGGAGCCATCTTGAGAGTTGGGTACCAATAGACAGCCATTTGTTGCAGTAGTACGTGTGGTAGTATGGCTGGTTTGGGTATATCTGTTTGATGCCGACATACTTCAGATGCCAGCCCGGGTATTTCTTTGTGTTGTCGTGACGGATTTTCAACTTGCGTTGATATCCCAGACACGGGCACCATATGTTGAAGTAGCTCGTCCTGTTATCGATACAGATGACATGAATTAAGCATATCTTACATAATTTAGTAAAGACCGGCCAGTGACATCCAGCTGCTCACAAATGACAGAATTGCGTGGAGAGCCATAATTGCCAACGTCAACAGACATGGCAACTGACGAGGAAGAATATTACTTCCCAAAATGAATAGAAAAGCACAGTTACATCGCTTTCCCGCTGTTTTGATTAAATGTCCCGCTTTTTGTAATTTTCGTTTTGGGCCTACATAAATTCCCTTCAGGAACTGACCCCTCGGAAGCGGCAGATCAGGGCTGTTCAGCTTATTTCTGCTAAACATATAATTATTATTCCGGCCCCTACAACAAAACACCTTTTACAACAAACACATATTTAAAAAACATACGTTCATTGAGTATATAGAAATGAACGGCCCTTTTCTAATGAAAACCTTAGCATAATATGTTCGACATCCTCAAGTGCAACATTTCATATGACATCGACGAACTGTTTCCTAAACAACTGTGAAAGTACTATAATCACGAAGGAATAATGAAGCTTCTGCACACGCACGCACGCACGCACGCACGCACGCACGCACGCACGCACGCACGCACGCACGCACGCACGCACGCACGCACGCACGCACGCACGCACGCACGCACGCACGCACGCACGCACGCACACACACACACACACACACACACAAACCGATTTGCTTCATACCAACATGCAACCCAACCATAAGTATTTACTCACTTCCCTCTCTCATTGTCATCTCCTGGGCCATTCAGTACTTTCCACGAGCACGTGGCTGCAGATCCGTACAATTGAATTTGGACCAATGCATCTGTTCCAGCATAAGCTACGTTGCTCGTCACGGTTTTTACTCTGTATCGACAGTCTGTGGATACAACACGACAACAATATAAATAATGAAATACATCACCGAAGAACAAGATTATTATTAGTAGTATAATAATCATTAACGTTAACATAAAAACATCATGTTATATATTGTGCAGCCACAGAGGCCTACAAAACAACTCACTAGCACCGTTGACCGTGGACAGTTGTCCAGCAAAAGGCCGACCAAAGTCACGAGTATGAGTTGTGCAGCGATCATCTCTTGGCCAGGGCCGTGAACGTCAACGGCGTGAAACTGAAATGTGCTGCGGACGTCTCCGGGACAGCCACAAAACGCCACCAGTAGCCATGACGTGGTAGTACTCCATTGGACAAGCAACTGGCGAATAGGAGTCTACTGATCTCCGTGAAATAAGTTAATTTGCTAACGTATAGCGGCTGACCTGAATTAATGCCCGTCGTATTAGGTATACCTTTGTGTACAGTTTTGCGCAGGCGCGACTATGACCGATATTACAAAGTACGTTCTGCCGCTGGGGTAGGACATCGACTAGACAGGCAGGTAGCCGCTGATGGATACATGACCAATCACGAGCGAGAAGCACGCAAGATACGGTTGCAAGACGGTGAGTGGCAGACATTGGGCGTTTACAGCAAGAACAGATGCGTGTCTTGAATGGTTGCGCACAATAGATCGCAGTGCCATTCCAGTCGCGTACGCATTGACTGTTTTTATGGCTGCAAACACATACACACTTACCTGAGAAAGTGCACCATGTCCTTCTTCAGCTACAAAACAGACCGACGACTTATTAACCGTCGAGCTAATTCTCAGACAGTTGAAATGGTGTAAGACATGTGTTCCTATTTTTCAAATGAACGCTTATTTATAAAACATAAATCTGATTGAAGTACCTGGGTGCTACAATTCAATATCATTCGAATGTAGTTTTTTAAATGTTTAATACTATTTTTGCAGCAATATCTTATGTTTTGTTATGAATGGGTACAAATATGAATCTATTGTAACTCAAAACATTGGAAGAATAAAGTCACTTAGGTCAGTTATGAAGACGTTTACAGAATATGGTCGGGCGGTCATAGCAGATCTGCATAGAGAGAGAGTAGAGAGAGAGAGAGAGAGAGAGAGAGAGAGAGAGAGAGAGAGAGAGTGAGAGAGAGAGAGAGAGAGAGAGAGAAGAGAGAGAGAGAGGAGAGAGAGAGAGAGAGAGAGAGAGAGAGAGAGAGAGAGAGAGAGAGAGAGAGAGAGAGAGAGAGAGAGAGAGAGAGAGAGAGAGAGAGAGAGGTTAGCATGGTGGAGGCAATGTATAAGGAGCCAACAGCGGTGGTGAAAGTTAAGACAGAGGTTATAATGGTGGAGGCAGTGTATAAAGAGCCAACAACAGTGGTGAAAGTTAAGACAGAGGTTAGAATGATGGAGGTGATGTATAAGGCGCCAACGACAGCGGTGAGAGTTACGACAGAGGTTAGAATGGTGTAGGCAATGTATAAGGCGCCAACAACAGTGGTGAGAGTTACGACAGAGGTTAGAATGGTTAGTTAGTTACCAGCAGCGGGTGGAATTGCTCGGCCGTCGACATATTTACGTTAAGGGCCCGGTTGGCCTTTGACATTTTCAACGTTATGTCGCACACTGGTACCGAGTTGTTTACAATTAATTTGGTTTTATTGTAGATCGTTGACAATGGCAATAACAGTATTGAGCGCTGTATTTCGTGCGAGGTAAAATGCACAACTATATATCACGGTTGTTTTTTTAAGTAACACTTTACATGAATGGTTGCGGTGAATATCTTGATTAAGTACTGCAATAGATATGGCAGTATCGTCGATTTCTCGTTATTCACATGTTGCACGCAGAATTGGGTGTTTCTAAAAGCTGACGCGAGAAGACGGTAATACCTCCTATATAAAAAATCCTACTTAGAAAGGCAAACGTGTTTTATTTCTTCAAATTGTGCCATCGTGCGATGACGTGTCAC
Source organism: Lamellibrachia columna (assembly GCA_963662155.1). Classification (NCBI taxonomy): domain Eukaryota; kingdom Metazoa; phylum Annelida; class Polychaeta; order Sabellida; family Siboglinidae; genus Lamellibrachia; species Lamellibrachia columna. Next base: position 43,899,698 of record OY759262.1, on the reverse strand, counting down.
TGTAGAACAATTTAAGGACGTAGAACAATTTACGAGACATTCGGAGTACTACTGGAAATTACTAACTGTTGGAGTAACTAACCACGTCAATAATTAAAAATTAGGAGTAATTATTCTGAGTAAATATTGTGCAAAAATATTGGGAGTAACCACTGGAGTAATTACTCGAGTATTTCCTGGTATTAACTACTGGGAGTAACATCCATCTAGAATCATGTTCTTGGTAAGCTAGTTTTACGACAAGGCCCTTGCAGACGTAGACCAACTTTGATAGTGTAATGTCCGAAGGTGGAGTTGGTTTTGTGGATTTGTGGGGAAGTTTTGTTGGAAGGGCTGATATGAACATGAAGGACGGGCTTCACCTAAGTGGAAAGGGGGCAGCAGTATTTGCGGATGGGCTCACAGCAGCAGTAGACAGTGGCATGGATAGAATTATAAATATTTTTGGTAGTAAACACTATTTAAACTAGAAGCGTAGGGGGTTAGTTAGAGATGCCCCAAGCAGGACAAGAGGCCACTAGTACCGATATACCAATAACAAAATGTCCGAAAAACATGTCTGAAGCAGGTTATAGATGTGTGTGTTTAAATGCTCGGAGTATAGTAAATAAGAAAAACGAATGAAACATTATGGTAGAGGATATTGACCCTCACATAATTGGTATTACCGAATCATGGGCCAACACAGATATAACAGATTCTGAATTAGGATTGAGAGGATACGTAATGTTTAGGAGAGATCGAATAGGATGAACGGGAGGGGGAGTTATTTTATATGTTAAAGAATATATTCAGCCTTATGAAATAAAATTAGAAAGGGAAGCAGATTACGTTGAAGCTGTTTGGTGCAAAATAATTTCAGGAAATTCAAAATTAACTAATGGATTAATTTCTCGAAATCCAAACATAAACGAAGAGGATAACACAAACATACAAAATGCTATAAAGGTTAGTAAAGGGGAATGTATCATAATGGGAGATTTTAACCATGGACACATACAATGGAAATCTCTAGAGAGTACAGGGAGTGACGACCAACAATTTCTATTTTTAATTCAGGATAGCTTCCTTACTCAGCACGTGCTTGAACTAACCAGGGGAGAAAATGTATTATCTATAGTTTTATCATCACAAAAAGAATTAGTGGACAATGTAAAAATACATTAACCATTGGGTAACAGTGACTACAATCAAATACATTTTGACATCAACGTAAAATCAGAAAGTAAAAATACAAAAACGTATAGGATAAACTTCCACAAAGGTAACTATAACGATATGAGAAAATACTTAGCAAAGCTAGAATGGAATAACATGCTGATGAATAAGACCGCAATTGAATGATGGAATATTCTAAAATATTAAATTGAGAGTATCATCGATAAATTTGTTCCCTTGGAAAAACAAGGAAAACAGTCTAGAAAGAAACACTTGTCAAAAGAAGCTATTAGAAAAATAGTGTTTAAGTAAACTATGTGGAGGGTTTATAGACTTACCAGAAAGGATGAAGACTATACAAATTACAAAGAGGCACTGTAAATGCTACAACTGAAATTAGAAAATCTAAAAGAACCTTTGAAAACAATTGGCAGGTAATATAAAAAATGACAGCAATAGTTTCTATGCTTATGTAAGAAGTAACCAGAAAGTTCGAGATAAGGTCGGACCACTGGAAACCAACAGGGGAAACATAATTTCAGACGGGTTTCAAATGGCAGAGGTCCTGAATGAGTATTTCAGCTCAGTTTTTACCACAGAAGATATCAGCTCACTTCCAGTTCAATTTACTAAATTTGAGGGCAATAAATCAGAACATTTAGGGCAGTTATTTGTAACTCCTGAAATGATAGCAAAGAAAATTAAGAAGATGAAAGATAATAAATCACCTGGAGTTGATGGGATACCACCAAAACTGCTTAAGGAAATTGTATTGTTGAGCAAATTAATACACCACTTGCAAAATGTTTTAACTTGTCACTAGAAGAAGGAAGAGTTCCTTCTGAATGGAAAGAAGCAAACATTACGCCGCTATTTAAGAAGGGATCGAGGAACGAGCCAGGCAATTACAGACCAGTGAGTTTAACATCAGTTGTATGTAAATTACTCGAAACATTAATTAGAGACCACATGGTGGAATTCCTTGTAAAACATAAATTATTAAATACATCTCAACATTGGTTCCTAAATGCAAGGTCATGTCTAACCAATCTCTTATGTTTTTTTGAAGAAATTACAAAGTGGGTAGATGACGGGTCACCAGTGGATGTTGTCTACTTAGATTTTCAGAAAGCTTTCGATAAAGTGCCACATCAAAGTTTGTTACTTAAACTAAAAGCCCATGGTATAGGCAATGATGTAATCAACTGGATAGAAAAATGGCTTACACACAGAAGACCGAGAGTAATAGTAGATGGTGTGATTTCAAACTGGAATTCAGTTTTGAGTGGGATACCACAGGGATCAGTATTAGGCCCTATACTGTTTTTAATATATATATATAAATGATTTGGAAGATGACATATCTAGCAAAGTACTCAAATTTGCAGATGACACAAAAGTATTCAGAAAGGTTACTAATGATACAGATAAACAAAGTTTACAGGATGATCTAGATAAATTAGTTAAATGGTCAGAAAAAATGGCAAATGTTATTCAATTTTTGGAAGTGTAAATGTATGACATGAAAACATGGACGAAGAATATAAAATGGGGGATGCTGTACTAGGTAGAACCACACAAGAAAAGGACTTAGGAGTAACATTTAGTGCTGACATGAAAGTTTCAGAGCAATGTATGATTACTGCTTCGAAAGGAAATCAAATTCTAGGGCTAATTAGGAGAACTATCATGTATAAGGAGAAATAGCTAATTGTACCCCTGTACAAAGCAATAGTTATACCACATTTGGAATACTGTATTCAAGCATGGAGGCCCTAGCGTAAAAAGGACATAGATAAGCTAGAAAGTATACAACGAAGAGCAACTAAAATGATTCCAGAATTGACAGACCTTAGTTATGAAAGCTGCTTATTACAATGTGGTTTGACAACATTAGGGACCAGGAGTCTAAGAGAAGACCAAACAAAATTGTTTAAAATAGTGAACGGTTATGAGGATGATAGAAATATGTTCTTCAAACTTAAAGAAGGCAGTAGAATCAGAGGACATTGACATAGGGAATATGTGCACCTATATGCTTCCGCCATAGAAACAAATTGCAGACGCCTCAGAGGTATGGAGCGCTGATAAACTGATTCCAGTCTATGCCGGTGCATAAGTGCGTGCGCACCGCGTTAAGTATTTGCTGATATGATATATATATATACGTGTTTACGAACTCAACTCAACTATGCCAAGCCCACAATAAAAGTAACGCAGTCCTTCACCGCATTCTCAATTGTCTGGATTGGTCGCACTCTAGCCACGATTCCCACAAAGAAACAGTTAAATTATCAGCCGTGTGACACTTCTAAGAATGCCGGCGGATTTTTCCCACGATCTATGGTTATTTATCTATGTTAATACAAGTAACATTTTGCCAATTTCGAGGGATGTTGTTCATTGAAACCATACCCCTAGTACACAAATAGTTTCCCTGAAATGATATGGGAAACTGGGGCAAGTTGACGAAGATCCGCATTAAGCGATGATTTGTGTTGTTTTTATTAACATCAACAAAATCTGGTATTTCAAGGCAGTAACAAGTAATACGCAGTTAAGAAGAGAGCGAGAAATTATTTTGTTCAATTAATTAACAAGCATCTGCCATCTTACCCCACACCTTCGACAAGACGACTGTCATACTGGGTCAAGTTGACGACAGAAAACCCCAGGTTTTAATATATTATGAGGTATTTAAACATTGTGTATGTTAACAATTATTCGTGTCCTCCCAATTAGAGCAACTTTTGTGCCACCACGCACTGGTGGCACTGTGTCCAGTCCTTGGTTGGTAGATCTTCAAACTTCACACTATATGCCGGGCCCACCACATGTTGTCTGTCGTCATCCACTGCTGTGTTCTGCGTTTGAGGGCAAGATGACCTGACAGGTAGACACTCATTTGTGTTCTTTATTTTTTATGTCGCAAACTGAAAACATATTAATCGTATTGCCAGCTCTAGCTTCTTACCCCGGTCAACGTGCCCTTGCAGGTAATTTGTCAGACTGTCACACTGCACTCAGCAATGCGCATGTGAAAAAGGTTAGACATTTATTGTAGTTTATATGCGTGCACGTAAATGGCAGATATGCCACAAAACATCGAGACCCCTCTTTCATCAAGTTGTTTCCACATTCAAGCTAAAGTGATATTACGCTACATTACATCCGTATGATCCATGAGGTTAGTGTAATCATGTGGCCTGGTTCATACACTTTGCGAACGCAAAAAGGCTAGTGACAGACAATGCAACTAATTAATAATTATTAGTTTTACTAACATTCTTACGCATTTGTTATGAGGTATTTATACATTGTGTATGTTAACAATTATTCATGTCCCTCGCAACTAGAGCAACTTTTGTGCCATCATTCGATGCACTGTTGGCACTGGGTCCAGTCCTTGGTTGGTGGATCTTCAAACTTCACACTATATGCCGGGCCCACCACATGTTGTCTGTCGTCATCCACTGCTGTGTTCTGCGTTTGAGGGCAAGATGACCTGACAGGTAGACACTCATTTGTTTTTTTTTTCTTTATTTTCCATGTCGCAAACTGAAAACATATTAATCGTATTGCCAGCTCTAGCTTCTTACCCCGGTCAACGTGCCCTTGCAGGTAATTTGTCAAACTGTCAACTGTGTGAACGCAACATGGATAGTGACAGACAATGGAACCTATTAATAACTGTTAGTTTTACTAACACTCTATACGCCCGAAGCACAATCCACAGCAGCGCTGTCTTATTTGTGATTCTTGCTCAAAAGCATGTGACATCGTCGTCACCACAAGGAGAAGTAACGTTCAGTATCGCCGATAGACGTTCCTGCAAAGTATTTAAACTGTATATGGATGTTCACTCCATAGACATCCGGACTGCTGTTTGATGAACGTGCTCTGCGATTTGGTGACAATTTTAATCTGCTACCGCTGTGTTATTTAATATCAGGCGTTAACTGTTACGATTGCACATTTAGCATATTTAGATATAATTATGTGCTGTTGAATGCACAGAGGCAGAAACTGCCAAAATGCCATTGAAGCAGTCCCTTGTCAAAGGAAAACCCGGTGTTATATCTATGCGTAGTTGTCGTTCGTTTTCGCGTGTTGTTTAAATACACTGCGCAGTATTCACCGCTAGCCTCGATTATCCAGGCTACGTGTCGATGATGTGTGCGACAAATGGCGCCGCCGTTTGTCGCACACATCATCGCCTGGACGCAAAATGTACTTTTCATTGTGATGGAAATGATGTATGCACCCAAACGTCTAAATGTACCTAAAAAAATGGTAAGCCATGGAAGCTAATACAATTACAAAAACATCACGAGTACGGGTAGACATTGAGATTAAGAGTTACAAACATTACAGACTGCACTGTATTTTGACAGCATATATTGTTTAGTATAAGTGCTGAAACCATGAAACGATTTAGCTTGAACTTTGTCAGTGACCAGGATAATGGTGTTATTTAATATATGGGCTATGCCAAATCTGAGTGACTTCCGAGCAAGTTCCGAATGTGCTCTTTCCACGCGGATGTTTTGACAATTTCTAGTAAGATGTGCATGCACGTCTGCATTTTCTTTTAAACCTAGATTCAGGAGAGATTTTTATTGTAGTACCAATGGTAGAATTTTAGCAGTTGCAAATGCAGAATATCCTCTATCTTTAGAATGTCAAGACTTTGAACAGTGATTCCGTCTGTTGTGTCTACTATGTGTCACTATTCTGATTGCTTTCTTCTGTAATTTTGAAATCCTTTCATGTTTCGTTCCCCAAGAAAGTAACCAGTATTTTATTTGAGGAAGCATAAGTGAGTTGTGTAATGTTAGTAAAACATATTGCTATACAAAATGTGCTTCCTTTTTTACGCCAATTACTCTTGATGTTTTAACTGCTATTCAGTCAGATTTTTCCAGTGTAGATGTTTATTTATTTTATTGTTAAACCACTCAATATGTGTGTCGCTTATCTTGAGAAGTGTCGGTACCTTTTTCAATGGGTTGTGGAAAACCATACATTTAGATTTTGCAACATTTAATGAAAGTTTATTAGCTTTCAACCATTAACTTATCTTTACCAGTTCAATATTTATATGATTCTTATTTGTTTCATTGTTTTTTTTGGTGAATTAAAAGAGCAAAGCAAGGTTGAATCGTCTGCACAGAGAATCAGTTCAAAGAAGTTACTTGCGTTTTCCATGTCGTCCATATAGATTAACAGGAGAGGTCTCAATATGGATCCTTGCGGAACACCAGTGGCTAAAGATTCAGTGATATTTATTTCCACGTGTTATTTTCTGTTTGTTAGGTAACTTTGAAGGAGATTGTTTGCAGGTCCGGTGCCATAAGAAAGTAGTTTTTCGAGTGTGATTTTGTTATCAATTGCATCAAACGCTTTAAAAAGGTCTAAGAATGTGGTAATTGGAATTGCTCCTTTGTACATTTTAGATGTAAGTTTATCCACAAGTTCAAGTGCACCAAATTCGGTCGAGTGTTCTTTTCTGAAGCCATATTGACTGTTATAAAATAGTTTATTTTTATGGAAATATTCATAAAGTTGATAAAAAATTATCCTTCCAATGATTTTATAGAATGTTGAGAGAAGAGAAATTGGTCTATTGTAGGTAAGAAGAGTAATTTCCTCCTTTTTGAACAGGGGGATTATTTTAGCGATTTTCAATCTATCAGGAAATATTTCTGTAGAACGAGTTTGGTTTACAATTTTTTTAACGGTTCAGCGTGTCCTTCATGCGTTTCAGAAGATGCCATAACTCGGCTTATCATGAAGATGATCAATTACATTTGCAATGACAATGTCTTCTCGCATTATAAATTATCATGAAATTGAAACTCTAAGCCATTATTCGAAGTTAAGAAGTCTCTGAATGATTTATTGACTGTACTGGGAAATGTTTACTTTCGCATTTTTCAAATATATTACGTAAGATATCAACGTTATCACTTCGGTTTGCGATTGTTTTTTTATTAAGTTTGCTTGGGAGATTTTGCACTCGTAAATCGCTTAGGAAATTGTCATAAGCATCTGGTGCAGATTTGGTAGTTTTAATGTATTTTTGCAGAGGCTTATCATAAGAAACCGAATTTTGACTGATAACATAAGGCTGATGATCCGAGAATTTCTTCAGCAGAATACCAGAAGCAGAATTCATAGTTGCAGCAGAGAGCAGAAGAAATTATCAATTAAAGTGCCGTTTGAATTGGAAAATCCTGTTGGTAACGTGATTCGTGGATATATACTAAGAGTTGATAGAGTGTCAAAGAACTCCGCAAAAAATTCCTTTCATTCAATTTCAAGAGGTTGATATTAAAGTCGCCAGCAATTATTAACTCACTATTTGAATTTACTAACTCTATTAAGGACGTAGCAAATTCCTCTACGAAGTTCTTATAATCTATGTTGTTGTCTGTGGGGAGTCTGTATACATTACCTAACACCATATTTGTTATACTAGCGGTCCGCCTATTTCAATAAATTGTCATCCATGTGTTTCTGTCCAACAAACTTGTAATGTAATTAGATCCCCCGGAACAGGCTATGTGATTACGTCCCCCAGAGCAGGCTATGTAATTAGATCCCCCCCGGAACATGCTATGTAATTACACCCCCCCAGTGCATGGACCGTGTTAATTCGATATTCATCTGACTGGTCCGTTTCGAGGGAAGCTGGTGGCAGGGAGGACGGGGGAATGACGTCACTCCAGTGTAGCGCCACCTGGCGGGTGCTCGAGTAAAAACAACAAATCTACTGAAGCGCTCTCTGATGGATAGATTTGGTATTTAAAATCGATTGAAGTTCGTTATCGGATAGTTTGGCAACGATAATTTGAATTAAGCGTCCTTAGCGACCAAAGGTTTAACAATTTGACCAATAAAGGTCACGTTATACAGATCAGATTAGCGCGTCAGTTCAATGCCGAAGGCTACGATTGGTCAATAATATGATCCAATAATACTGATGTGGGTTAAAGTACAATATTAATGGAAAGGCAAAAAAGGCCTGCGATTGGTCAATTATTAGGTCAATAAAACTACGCATTATAAAAATTGCGGCCGTGTGTGTCAAATATGCCACTTTTGCAGTTATGTGGGTCACAGTACAATCTTAATCGAATTTACCATATCGTGATCACGATTGGATACTGCGGAATGGGTACCGCGTACCGTACTTGAGTAAAAAGGTGGTTAACTAGACTAATTACTACATTAATGCACACAACAGAAAACAATAACAATAGTTATTATGCTTATTTATTACATTTTGTGCAAATTTTTTTCTATCAGGCGTGGTAACGGTATTGAAGAACGTTACACCAGTTTCTAGCATAGTGAATTTCTTAAAATACTAATTTAACCAAATGTTATCCATATTCAGCGCAATTATTTACTGAACATAAATCAGCATACATCAGACGTGTATTGACCACGTTTTTGTGTTATTCAGACACAATTTTGTTTCGCTTGGTTCTAAAGCTCAACTGATGGTCTAAAAGAATAATTCAACGGCTCGGTTACCATCGCGGTAGCCTTCATCAGGAACTGAATTCTGGAACGACTAATTCTTCTTCTCCTCGCCATTGGCGTGGCAAGCAGACCGTAACATACGTTGAGTAAGTAAACCTCGACAGTTGTGATTAGACGAAAATCATTACTTCATTATTCTTTAGTTGTGATTAGACGAAAATCGTTACTTCAATGTTCTCTAACTATAAGAGTATTATATCTTGTCATTGCGTTGAGATGTTGGTGTCACACTTACTATGTCGCATATGTGTAGGGCTTATGCGTTTATAAGTTGTTGAGAGCATGTGTCATGGTTACTTTTAGATCGTGTTGTATGTACATCAACCAACGTAGAGTTCACGGTGGGACATTGTGCATGTCGTAATAGAGGAATTCATGCATTACCTGTTGTCACTAGATGGCAGCATCGAAAGTGTAACAGCGTTGACTTTGTTGCTGCTTTCTGCTATTCTATATGTAGTAACCGCCGAAGATGTATGATGATGGAACGTAGTTTATTTCGAGTGGTAAAAAAACGACAAGACACCCCGCTGCATACGTGCAGCTCTAGCCCTGGGCTGGCCCTTCACAGTCGCCCCCTCGTGGATAGATCTGCAAAGTATCGTAATAGTCACCCTTAACCTTTAGTCATAAGAGCTTAATTATCGCCAGCTTTACAGTACAAAGTATCCAAGGCTATCACAACAAATTACGTAGAGTACATAAGTACAGCACACTGTTAACATCGACATACATTCATTCGTAATAAAGAAATGTGCTACATTGAAACTACTATCATAGCAATATCAATTACAGCAATATGTCCGACACACGTGACACGATAATCAATAATAATTATATAATACAGTGTTCACGTCCGGTGACTTCGAGGTAGTAACACACTCTGCACGTTTTACAAACTGTTCTCAACTATTTGCGTGATTGATAAGAACCAATTACCTTCATAAAAGATGTCCAAACCACAGCAGAGGTGCCCGTGCTGTCGAACCGGCCTAAACCGGACTGTCCACACAATCAGTAGCGACACCCGGCGACAGCAGCGGCACCAAAAGTGCACCCGGTTACACACACCCCCGCTTGAGGTAGTCGTCCCCGACAACCTAATTTAACTCTTAACCTAATTTCCATAGATAATAAAAAAGTGCCTGATTATAGAACAATAACAGTAAATGACAATATCACCGCAAGACCAGGCCACGTCATAACTGATTTACTCTAATGATCATGGCTTGTTCTTATCCATTACCTGGCGCATTGCTTCTCGCATTAGCCCAACACCAAAATTGTGAAACACTTGCCAGAACATCTTGTACCGAGTCATTTGGTGCTACTTCCGCAGTCTCTTGTATCACAGACCGAGGTTCCTTGTGAACATTGGAATGCTTCCCTGCTGTAATGCGTTTTGATCTCCTGTGCTGCGGTATTGGTCGGATGACCACCTCTGGAGGCTCGGAATCATGCTCCATTACAGAATCTGCCTCGGGTGACGGTTCTCACGGTTGTGTTGCTGCTCTATTCAGAAATGAACGTGGTTTAGGTATTGGCCTCAAAACAACCTGAACGTCCGGGTCCTCATCTAATGATGACTGGTCCGATTCACTGGAGACCCTACTCCTATGTGGACTCCCTGATTCACGTGCTTGATCCATCTCCATGTGGATCTTTGTACAGGGTCGAACCTCAGCCCTGTTTACATTGCGTGGTTGACCGCGTCCATCTGAAGGCTCTACTGTGTAGACGTCACCGTGTGGGTTAGGTTGATCTATCACTTTGTATATGACTGGGTCCCAAGCATCTTGAATTTTGTTCCGTCCCTTAACCTTCCTGTTTCTGAGATAGACTCTGTCGCCCACTTGGAGCGGGGCACTCTTCGCCTTCCTATTGTAGAAATCCTTCCGGGAGTTTGCCTCTTGTTCGAGTCGGTGTCTTGCTTTCTTATAAGCATCTGTGGGACGGGTCTGGTGCTCTTTCACCCAATCCACACGAGTTTGTTCCTCTTCCTCAGCAACTCCAAGCAAAACATCTATGGGCAACCTTGCGTCACGCCCAAACATCAAGTAGAAGGGCGACACTCCTGTTGACGAATGACTAGTGGCATTGTAGGCATATAGAACCTCTGGTAAGTATCTCGGCCAATGCCTTTTCTTCTCTGGTGACAATGTCCTCAGCAAATTATGCAGCGTGCGGTTAAACCGCTCACACTGACCATTCCCTTGTGGTCTGTAAGGAGTAGTACGGCTTTTCCGATAATCTCCGACTCAAAATTCCGCCCTTGGTCTGAGTGTATTCGGCTTGGTACACCATACCGCAGGAACCACTCATGTACAAGTGCTTTGGCTGTAGTTGTAGCCTTCTGGTCCTTTGTTGGGATTGCCACTGTAAACTTGCTAAAAACGTCTGTCATTACCAACACATTCTCCCGACCATCAGAAGCTGGTTCGAGTACAGTGAAGTCGATGGCAAGTATCTCTAATGGTTTTGTGGCGATAAAACTACTCATTGAGGTGCGTATTCGAGGAGTTGGCATCTTTGCCAGTGTACAACGGTCGCATGCGTTGCACCATTCTTCAACTTCTGCCATCATGCGAGGCCAGTAGCACCTCTTTCTAACAAGGTTTTGAGTCCTCTCTATACCTTGGTGACCCATTTGGTCATGAAGGCTCTCCATAACCTTCTTCCTTAGGACGAGGGGAAGCAGGCACTGCTTAAAATTGCCTTCCTTTGGGTCATGCACAGTTCAGTACCAGACTCCATCTTCTGCGTCAATTCTGTCCCACTGGCGGAGCAGTGTCAGCACATCATGTGGTTCTTGTTTTCTCTCTTGATAACTTGGTTTCCTCTTCAGGTTCCAGTAATGAAGGAAACGCTTGATCACAGGATCTTTCCTCTGCAACTCACTTATTTCCGTGTGAGTAAATGATGGCAGTGTCTCACTGGTCATCTCCGGAGGCCGCCTCACCTCTCCTGCCACTTGGTTCACTTCCAGGTGATAATGATCTATAGCTACTGTCAGGATTTCTTCTCTGAGCTTTTGTGGAAGGGCTACAGAGTTCACCTCTAATCCTCCGACCTACTTTGTCGAGACAATGCATCTGCATTACGATTGCTCCTTCCACTTCTGTACTTGATTTGGAAGCTAAAAAGAGCTAGCTGCCCGGCCCATCTCTGCTCAATGGTCCCCAACTTTGCAGTTGACTGAATGTAACTCAGCGGGTTATTGTCGGTATACACCGTGAAAGTGGAACCAATAAGGTAATCTCGGAATTTCTCTGTAATGGCCCATTTCAGGGCCAACAATTCCAACTTGAATGAGCTGTAGTTCTCCATATTCTTCTCGGACCCTCTGAGGCTCCTGCTAGCGTACGCAATGACCCTCAGTCTGCCATCTTGCTCATGTGACAGTACAGCCCCTAATCCTTTAAAGCTTGCATCGGTCTCGAGAACGAAGGGCTTGGTATAATCAGTATATCCCAGCACGTCTGTCGACGTTAACTTCATCCTCAGTTCCTCAAATGCTCCTTGACATTTGTCATCCCAGAGTTCTCCGATAGGCTTGTCACGTTTCTTATGATTCTTGGTCAGTGTTGCTACCACCTCGTGTAGAGGTTTAGCTATCTGAGAGAAGTGTTCTATGAACCGTCGGTAGTAGCTGGCAAAACCCAGGAACCTCTGCAGTTCCTTGACAGTCTTCGGTACCTCCCAGTTGGCAACAGCTGCAACTTTGTCTGGGTCTGGAGATACTCCATGCTCAGAGACCAAATGTCCCAAGTACCTGACCTCCCTCTTGAAGAAGTGACACTTTTCCGGTTTCAAACGTAGGCCATGCTTCCCCAGCCTTGAGAAAACAACATCCAACCTATCTAAGGGTTCTTCGAAAGTCTGACTGTAGACAATTATGTCATCAAGATAAACAAGCAGAATCTGGAACATCTGATCTCCCAGCACTCCTTGCATCAATCTCTGAAATGTGGCAGGAGAATTTGTCAATCCGAATGGCATCCGAAGACATTCAAACAAACCCATTGGTGTGATGAATGCTGTCTTTTCACGGTCCTGCTCTTCCATAGCCACTTGATTAAACCCGGAAGCTAAGTCCATCACAGAAAACCATTTTGCACCATGGAGCCTGTCCAGTGATTCTTCAATCCTTGGAAGGGAATATGCATCACGAACTGTCTTAGCGTTGAGGTGTCTGTAGTCTACGCAAACTCTGAGACTTTGGTCTTTCTTCCTTACCAACACTATTGGGCTTGCATATGGACTCATGCTTTCCTTGATGATTCCTTTACGCAACAGCTTCTTGATGTGTTCTTTGACCTCTTCATACTGGGTTGGTGGAATCCTTCTGTAAGGTTGAGACACAGGGATGTCATCTTTCAGCCTGATACGATGCCGTACTGTCTCAGTATAACCCAGTGACTCGTCATCCGTGGCGAATACTTTTGCATGCTTCTCGAGCAAGGCTCTCAACTTGCCCAACTGTGTTTTTGAACAGACATCAACCAGATGAGAGAGATCTATTGGAAATGGCGATTCTTTTGACTCATCCAAGTCTGATTTCACACCTGGTTCGAAGCCAATGTTTACTTCAACGTCATCCACCGCAACTTGTCTGAAGTCAAACTTCTTGTTAGGTTCTCCTTTCTCGATGTCAACTTCTTGAAGCCATCCTACGCGTGTCCTTGGTTTCAACCACACATCCTGAGTTCCCATGTTAACAATCCTGACCACGTAATTTCCCTTCACAGCCTGGGAAAGAGTGTTTACTACCAGAAGATTCCCCGGCAGAATTGTTGTGAGTGGTTCAATCATGGCTTGATTAGATTCCAGTCCAGTCACCTTTACGGTAGATGCTGGTCCAGCCGGTACTCGAACATCACTCCGCCCTGCAATCCTAACAAAACCTGACGGTCATTCTCTGTCCTTATCTCCTGTAGTACTTGAGTCCACCCTTCCACGGCTGTTACGTCATGGTCTTGTGTAAGAAGTTCCTTACAAGCTCCTATCACGTTCATTCCTAAAAGTCCGGGAATGTCCTGCTTTCTAGCCTGTGTAGAGGGGTCGTGGGGATCCTTTATGATAAGAAACCTCCACATCCAGTTCCACATAACCTATGTAAGGGATGTCTAATCCATTTGCAGCCTTCAGCTTCAACAAACTACTTGTAGATTCAACATCTCCAGTTGGACAAATGTGGTTTCTGAAGAATCCCTCTGTTACTGTTGTCACCATGGAACCGGTGTCCAAAAGGCAAGTCACTTCTACTCCTCCCATCTTCACTTTAGTGACTGGACATCGCCCAACTGCTCGTTGCATAATGTCCTGACGTATGGGACGAGTAGACTGAGCCGGACTCCCTCCTCCCACTACTTGGCTCCTAGTAATAGGAGGGAACAGTTTTCCGCGGTGTCTGTAGACCTCACATTAGCATGGGCTTCCCGTCTGCTTACGACACCACCCTGCTTCCTCTGGGAACAGTCCCTTTTTATATGACCAGGCTTCTTGCAATAGTAGCAGATAAATCTACCCTGATCGTCTCTCAAGGATGGTCGCTTTGTTGACTTCTTCTGTTCCTGCACATGGCGTCCTTCCCTATCACCACTTGACGGAGCTTCCAACAGCTTCTTCATACTCGCTACTAGATCATCCAGTGTCCTCTGCTGCTTCTCCACTATAGCTTGAAGCTCAGTTACCTTGTCTGTGGACAGCATTTCAGTCACCTCCATCTGACAAAGTCCAGCGCTCCTACGGACTGGCTTATCCTCCTCTCCATCAGCCCACAAGATGGCAGCTTCCCTGAGGTCAAATAAACTAATGGCTGGCCTCTCTCGCTTCAACCTCTTCAGTTCCCGCCGAAGATGTATGTCCCGTACATTCTCGGCAAAAATCTCGCCTATGAGGTGGTCCACATTTCCACCAACTGCCTTGATCCTGCTCCCAATCTGCATTAGTTGATGGCAGAATTGCTGGAGAGTCTCCCCTGGCTCTTGTCTTCTGTTGTGGAAACGGGCCAACAACTGGGCTGAATTTAATTTTTCTCCAAACACCCTCTCTAGTATCTCCTGCAGCCTTCTGGGGTCCCTTCTTTCAGCTGCTGTCCTGTACCTCACCTCCTCGCGTGCGGAGCCTTCAAGGTTTGAAATGATGTAGTCAGCCTGTTCAGCTGGTGTCATGCGCCGCGCATCAAACACTGATTGAATCTCTTGCAAGAAATCCTGTACTGGGTAGTACTCCTCTGTGGGAGTACCTGAAAACTTTCTCACCTTGCGTTCTCTTGGGGCAAAGACTACCCTGACCTCTTGTTCCACTGGAACAGGCACCGCTTGAGCTTCCCGAGCCTCCGGTAGGGCATTCAGCCGCTCCTGCATCTGGTTCACTAGGGCCTGCAAACGCTCAAATTCTGTCTGTTCCTCAGCTTCTGCCATGGTTTCTGCTAAGGTAAGCAATACAATCAACCAGACACTATATTTGGATGGGATCCCGTCAATGACCCAAAAGAGAAGTTTTCCCTGTCACTGATTAAAGATATGATTAACTGTTAAGCATGTCAATACAATTCATGTCAATACTAACTCAATTATGACACAAATTATCTCTTATCCACAACCCAATTCACTGTCGAGATAGCACCCGTGACTAGTGTCACATTAAGAATAACACAATTAATGCTGACAGTTTGTCAAGGAGCTTGACACCAGTGACAACTAGGGTAGTTTCAGTCCATCAGGCATACCAGGGTTCATCAGTCACGTCAGCCACCTCCCTCCTGCAGGCTTCAGAGTGAGCGCCACCTGCTGGTACTGTCCAGGTCTCAGACGTTCAGCGTGTCCCAGGGATACATCTACGTGTTGACGTTTCGCGGCCTCGCCGGGTCCAATCCAAGTCCGGATCTTCTGTTCAGTGGTCCCCGGTTCGGTGTCCTTGTCGTTCTTTATAAGCCACTCACCCTGCCCGCAGCGCCATTTGTAGTAACCGCCGAAGATGTATGATGATGGAACGTAGTTTATTTCGAGTGGTAAAAAAACGACAAGACACCCCGCTGCATACGTGCAGCTCTAGCCCTGGGCTGGCCCTTCACAGTCGCCCCCTCGTGGATAGATCTGCAAAGTATCGTAATAGTCAACCTTAACCTTTAGTCATAAGAGCTTAATTATCGCCAGCTTTACAGTACAAAGTATCCAAGGCTATCACAACAAATTACGTAGAGTACATAAGTACAGCACCCTGTTAACATTGACATACATTCATTCGTAATAAAGAAATGTGCTACATTGAAACTACTATCATAGCAATATGAATATCAATTACAGCAATATGCCCGACACACGTGACACGATAATCAATAATAGTTATATAATACAGTGTTCACGTCCGGTGACTTCGAGGTAGTAACACACTCTGCACGTTTTACAAACTGTTCTCAACTATTGGCGTGATAAGAACCAATTACCTTCATAAAAGATGTCCAAACCACAGCAGAGGTGCCCGTGCTGTCGAACCGGCCTAAACCGGACAATCAGTAGCGACACCCGGCGACAGCAGCGGCACCAAAAGTGCACCCGGTTACATATACAAATTGCCTTAGTAAGGAGTTGGAATCCAACAAGATATCATACCATGAGCCCGGATCACATAGAAAGAGCAATAAAACCAAGTATTAGTCAAAAGGTCATTAATTGTTTTTATTTCGAGATGATCCCTTACATTCACAATTTGTTCATTAATGACCCCATCATACAGCCTGTTGGTTGTCTCGTAATACACCACGTTCCGGCTTCCGCGCGGAACTACTTGGCACATTTACCGTGTTTGCTGAAACCATTTTTATATTATTATATTGTTTTATTTTAGTATTTTTGGTTCTGTGTTACATGAAATATCTTAACTTATCTTTACTAATCAAATGTAAAACCTGTTGGGTTTTCAGTAAAGATCGAGGCTTCAATAAAGTGCGCCGAAATTTAATACGGCTTGAAACTTCCCTTGCTGCCTACATGATCATTGGTATTACACAAAGCAACCTGTGATCCTATCTAATGAAAACCTTAGAATAATATGTTCCACGTCCTCAAGTTTCAGATGACATTGGTGAACAGTATTGTAAACAAGTGTGAAAGTACCATAATCACGAAGGAATAATAATGCTTATATTTCCCTAAAACGTATGTTCTTTTCTCGACCCTACATTATTTGAACGCACGCACGCACGCACGCACGCACGCACGCACGCACGCACGCACGCACGCACGCACGCACGCACGCACACACGTGTGCTTAATTAAATATTCCGTTAGTGTTCCAGTGAGTTATTGCAAACCGATTTGCTTCATACTAACATGTAACGAAACTTTTAGTAATTACTCACTTTCCCCTCTCATTGCCATCTCTTCCTGGAACGTCCAATGTTTTCCATGAGCACGTGACTGTATATCTGTGCAACTGAATGTCGACCTTGGCATCTGTTCATTTTAGCCATATAAGGGCATTACAACTAAAATGTATACATGGAATAAAATAATTTTAATGATAAATTGCATTAAGAGCAATACAATTATAAGTAACAAGTGGGATTAAAATAGTAAAATAATAAATTAAATAAATTAAGGTATACAAGGAATTAAATAAGACAAAATAATAATAATAACTATTGAATAAAATTAGAACCGGTAAACATATAATTCCATCTTGTATATTCCTGTCGGAAAAGGAAGGTCTTTAAATGCCGTTGAAAACTGGCGCAGCTGTTAGAGTTTGTAATGTTAGCGGGCAAATTATTCCAAAGAGTAGCCGCTGCTTTGGTGAACGTGCCATCACCGTAAGTGGGTGTTCTGGTTCTAGGCACAGTCAATGTGATGGTAGATTCGGATCGTAGTGAGCGTGTTGGTCTATAAATGGAGAGCAGATCACTCAGGTAATCCGGTGCTTGGTGGTGGATAGCACGGAAAGTTTGTGACATGATGTTATCTTGTATTCGGCGGTGAACAGGAAGCCAGTGTAGCTCCTTCGGAACGGGAGTGATGTGCTAGCGGAGACTGATTCTTGTGATCATGCGCGCGCATGCGTTCTGCAGACGTTGCATTTTCGCAAGCCGATTCACGGGCAGACCATGCAGTAGAGAATTGCAGTAATCGAATATTGATGTTATGAGAGCATGAAAGTGTTTTAGTATAATAATTATATTATTAACGTAAAAAATAAACATATTTTGCAGCCAACTTACAAAATAGCATGTTTGACAGCTAGCTTCGTCGACCGTGGACAGTTGTCCCAGGCCGACCAAAGTGACGAGTACGAACTGTGCAGCGATCATCTCTCGACCAGGGGAGCTCACGTCAACTGTGCAGCGATCATCTCTCGACCAGGGGAGCTCACGTCAACTGTGCAGCGATCATCTCTCGACCAGGGGAGCTCACGTCAACTGTGCAGCGATCATCTCTCGACCAGGGGAGCTCACGTCAACTGTGCAGCGATCATCTCTCGACCAGGGGAGCTCACGTCAACTGTGCAGCGATCATCTCTCGACCAGGGGAGCTCACGTCAACTGTGCAGCGATCATCTCTCGACCAGGGGAGCTCACGTCAACTGTGCAGCGATCATCTCTCGACCAGGGGAGCTCACGTCAACTGTGCAGCGATCATCTCTCGACCAGGGGAGCTCACGTCAACTGTGCAGCGATCATCTCTCGACCAGGGGAGCTCACGTCAACTGTGCAGCGATCATCTTTCGACCAGGGGAGCTCACGTCAACTGTGCAGCGATCATCTCTCGACCAGGGGAGCTCACGTCAACTGTGCAGCGATCATCTCTCGACCAGGGGAGCTCACGTCAACTGTGCAGCGATCATCTCTCGACCAGGGGAGCTCACGTCAACTGTGCAGCGATCATCTCTCGACCAGGGGAGCTCACGTCAACTGTGCAGCAATCATCTCTCGACCAGGGGAGCTCACGTCAACTGTGCAGCGATCATCTCTCGACCAGGGGAGCTCACGTCAACTGTGCAGCGATCATCTTTCGACCAGGGGAGCTCACGTCAACTGTGCAGCAATCATCTCTCGACCAGGGGAGCTCACGTCAACTGTGCAGCGATCATCTCTCGACCAGGGGAGCTCACGTCAACTGTGCAGCGATCATCTTTCGACCAGGGGAGCTCACATCAACTGTGCAGCAATCATCTCTCGACCAGGGGAGCTCACGTCAACTGTGCAGCGATCATCTCTCGACCAGGGGAGCTCACATCAACTGTGCAGCGATCATCTTTCGACCAGGGGAGCTCACATCAACTGTGCAGCAATCATCTCTCGACCAGGGGAGCTCACGTCAACTGTGCAGCGATCATCTCTCGACCAGGGGAGCTCATGTCAACTGTGCTGCGGACGTCTACGTTGACTAAACTCGATCAGCATGTCAATGAAATGATGATAACGGCAGGTAAGAAATTTCAGAATTTTTGATGGTCAAGTGTAACAGTGGATTTTTAGATGATTTCAATAGGCGGAAGGATTTTTGACAATTTTTTTCGCCACAAGGCACGTGTGCGTAGTAATTCATGCAGAAATTGGTACACATTGACTGGTGTGGCACGTTCAGGCATTTTAAAAGAGTTAGAAATATGTGATTTTAACTAAACTCGACTAGCATGTCAGTGAGATGCTGACAACGGCAGGTAAGAAGTTTCAGAATTTTTTATCGTTTCGTTTTCTTATAATCATGCAGAACATTAACATGGCCGCAAATGGGAAACGTAACAGGAGACTGAACCCAGTACTGATATATGTTGAGTGGCGCCACTGTGAGGGAAATGTGGATACCAAATATACACGTAAAACACTTGTAACCGAAAGGTGGCGCAGTTGTGGAATGTTGCACAACAGCCTACTTCGATTGGCCAAAATTGGCGCGCCATTTATGAGATTTTGCGGGAAATTTTCGATGCATCATTGTCTTGCCGGAAGATGGCGAAACCATCTGAGTTGAAACTGTTCTGCGTCGTCAACATAAATGACCCCCCAGTTGAACTCGTCAGGTAATCGGAACTTGTCGTATGTGGAAAATAAAAACAGCAGGATGATGAAAATAACATCTTAAAATTAATAGCAAAACTGTAACTTAGAGAGGCGCGGTAGTGGAGTGGATAAAGCACGGCCACTTTAAATGACATGAGTTCTAAGTTCAAGATCCGGACCGGGCATGGGTATGTTTGGTGTAAAAACCTGGCTCTCAGCATTGGGGATTGTGTATCCCTCGTGACTCGGATGATCACTTTAATGTCGGTCCCGTCTCATTTAATTTGGGGACGCAAAAGAACCATTGAGGATGACATGCACCTGGGCCTGGCAGTGACAGTGTCACCCAGTGACCACTCTCAATGCCAGCATTAAAAAGGTCGGCTTGGAGATAATCATAATGTTATGTAAAAACCTGGCTAGTTGAATGGGATCAAGTCGGCTTGAAGGCGCGATCCTGGTATATACCAGAAATGCGCAAATCTCGTTGTAACAGAATTATCGAAATGCACAATTCTGGTATACCAGCAATGCCAATGAGCAATTCTTGCATAGCAGGACTGACAATTGGTGCAATTCTCATTATACCATAATTATCAGATGTACATGTGTCCGGCACAATTCTGGTACATACCAGAGCAAAAGTAAAAAATACTGCCATCATCATGCGCTTGCTACCGTAAAATAAAATTTTATGTCGAGGCTTCGCAGGAGTTTCTCAAAAGGCCTGTGTTACGGCGCCAGTGTAGCCTGCCAAAGTCATGATATAAATAGAAAGATAAGTTTGCTCAATGGTAACAAAGTTCCATTAAAGAAATAAACTAAATGCATGATATAAAAAATACTTTGATATCATGTCTTGCAAAAATGACAGACGCTGCAGATGTCGAAATCATGTTTTAGTTTGAAAATTTCCATTTGTTGATCGTGTAACGTGTAAGAATAGTAAAAACCATATGAGGAAAAATTTAGAAGATATTAATATTTTATTAAATAATATTTGTTTTATTCCTGATCTTATCCATCCATCTCAGGTGTTGTCTTTCATCTATTGCTTGCATGCCTCCTCCTTTTCCAACCTGTCGTCTTCTACACACAATATGTGTTAAAAGTATGAGAGTCATATCAATATGAAATAATATTTTCGCTATAAATAAAAACAAATTTAAAGTTGAAGGACTATCAAATAAGAATCGTATGATTTTGGTGAGTGACAGGGAACTACCGGTATATTAATACATTCCAACTGTTATTATCATACTGAAGGGACAACGTAAAAAATACATAGCTATGATAGTAAAATGCAACCCAGGTACGCAGCCCACTGATCGCTGTGGATGATCGATCCGGACAGCACACTCGATGATGGGGAGCACCGTCACCACTTGACGGTCTTGTACGAGCTCCATGTAGTCGACACAGTTGCACAGGCCGAACACCCACTGGTCTGATGCAGGGACTCGACCACGATTGTACTTGGGCTTGTGCCGGAACAGTGACTCGTCGATCTGCACGATGACATTAGCCCCACTGAGAGCTACAGGATCTTTGATGAAATGTGCGGAGCAGACCTCTCACAGAAAGAGGAAATGTTGCTGCACGCACTGATGAGACACACCAAGTATTTCTGCAGCCGTCTTCACTGGCGAATGTATCTGCCGAGACAGAATATGGATACAGAAAAAGTGCGCAGAAGAAACGCGAGAAGTCGACACACATTATTCCGTATACGAAATGACTTTACAATTTGCGGCATGAAGATCACAGCTGACAGATGCTATCCACTCATGCAACCCTAAACGCCAACTCCAACAACAGCTGGAGACCCTAGAACGACACTTCCTACTGCACGTTGTGCAGTCGTTTGAGTAAATTGTGGATTCGTGAATGCGTCGGACATTTGGTGTGTAGACTGTTTTTTGTATGATTTGTAATTTTTTTTTTAATTAAAACATTACGTGCAGCTGTATGTGATTATTTTTTGTTGGCAGATTTAAATTATTCTGTATACTAGGCCCAATTTTACTTATACACACACTTCTCAAGTTAATTGCTCATGCCTGCTGTGAAGATGTTACAATGCAGAATACGGATACAATTAAAACAGATTACGCCTCAGTATCCCCTCACTGGGCATCAGTATTTTGATTGTGTAATGTCGTTCGTACCTCAATTTTGCTGTCATATAGGACGTTCATTCCATCAAAACACGTAATTTTATAGACATACACAAAAGGCGGGTTATGAAATATACTTTTCGCGGCTAATCGCATCATCCTTCTGAAATGCACATATCATCGCCCACAATGCTATGCAATCCAGACCATTTTCTGACCGCTAAGGTTTGCCAAAAACACAATATTTTATAAGAGCATAACAAGAATATTACTAAACTTTGAGGTACATACACAGAAGGCAGGTTATGAAATCCATGTACTAGTATCATCAACATCGCTCACAAAGTTACAAACGCACGCACTGTATGTTTTCTTACCTCACAAATTTGCCTAAAATGCAGTATTATATAAGAACATAATGAATGACCGTTTCTTGTATACCAGAAATGTACAATTCTGTACGAGAATTGTACATTTCTGGTATATACCAGGATTACGCCTTCAAGCTGACTTGATCCGTTGAATGAGACATCGAAACACCATGCACTTGTAGTAACCACAACATACTGTTATCGAAGGCCTACTATTATCAGTTACTAGAACGTTGTCGAGTGCTGGAAACAACTAGAACTAGTCTAAGACTTGGAGCCAGACTATCACAATACTCAACAGAATTAGAGAATAAAATTGTGCATGTATGATGATTGATTTTAGTATTCAGTAACGCAGTTGACCAATGCCTTGGCATTGCGTCGGCGATATCATGTTTGTGCTAGGGGTGTTCTTAGATTTATCTAAAGCATTTGATACTGTTGACCATGAGATACTGTGTCAAAAACTCCAATGTTATGGTATACGTGGCTTAGCTAATGACTGGATTAAAAGTTATTTATCTAATCGAAGTCAATATGTGTATTACAATAACACTAGCTCAACTAAACTCTATTACTTGTGCAGTGCCTCAAGGTTCCATACTGGGGCCATTGCTGTTTCTATTATATATCAATGATATTGCTAATGTCTCAGATATTCTTTTCTCCTTATTATTTGCCGATGACACTAGTGTATTTTTACAGGGTGATCAATTGGATGATATAGCTAACAAAATGAATATTGAACTAAAAAACTTGTAGCTTGGTTAAATGCTAAAAAATTATCTCTAAACATTGATAAGACCCAATACATGATATTTAGAACTTCTAACAGAAAACTTATCAAACTGACAAAACTTGAAATTAATGATAATGCTATTAAACAAGTATCCTCTACAACATTTCTTGGCGTTATTGTTGTCGATACACCGCGAGACGGCACCCTCCTGCACTGGTTCCTCAGGTGAGGACATTTCTAATATAAACTCAGGTCATTGCCACCAGTACTGCGCCATTACCATAGACCAGTGAACCCAAAAAGCGGGTTGTGCTTCATGTATTGAACGTAGTGTCCACTCTGTCTCTACTGCCCACGATGTCCCATTATGTCATCAGTCATAGCAATGGCATATTAAAAAAAAATTTTATGAACAATCTACTAACTACTGCAGTTCATTGATACAGTGCCCCCCTCTCCTATAAGACCCCCATCACAAGAGACCATGCATCCCCCACCAGAGGGCACCTTGCCATGCACCCCTCACCAGAGGGCACCTTGCCATGCAGCAGGCTCTTACCCAGAAATTTTATTTTCTATGGAAGCCGTTCGTGCCAATGACAGCCATTATTGGCCAAATTAGGTTTTTTCAATGGCAGGCCAAGTCCAGTTTGGCCATTACTGACCCAATCTAGTCTTACTAGCTTTGCAGTAAGGTTGGCATTATTGCAACAACTTTGCTTACATTTAAGCCTTAGTATTTAGCCTAGTTCAAAAATAATGAAGCCCAAAAGGGACATGATAATGAAAAATACGAAAATGATTATATGGTCAAATGTACATAATAAACGATGAGCCAATACATGAATGTTTGTGGAAAAGTAACTTGGAACTTTATTTTAAATATATAAAAACCGAAGTAGGCTATTGCTTGCCACATCTTAAGTAGGTCTACATGCTTGCAAACATGTCTTATAAGTACAAATATGATTACAATCACACTCAAAGTCAAATGATTGAAACTAAAAGTAGAACAATAATACAACATACAAAAAGACATGTCACTCAATAATACAGTTGGTTGTCCAGAACGCTGCTTTTAACTTGCCCTACAACATCCAGTCACAAGACTGTTTTTTCCAATTCCGAGAAATAGATACTGAGAAAGCCCATAGAAACGCATTTCTCAACCAATTGCATACACGGTTACAATAAATTGAGATCAGCGTTCCAAACACTGGCCGCATTATCGTTATTTTCCAACGACGTTCAGGCTAAAAATATAGTCTTATAGATTGGCGGTATTCACTATTTTGCTGCCAACAACATTCGTTGAACCCCGACTACGTGGTCTAAGACTAAGTTAAAAAATGCTTTTATGAAAAAATATCTTGTAAAACGAAAAACACGTTTTTTTATTTGCCGGCCTTGAAGACGGGCAGACAGGTACCTGGCTAAGGGTCTGCCATGCAGCAAGTAAGGCTTTCCCATGACAATACGCCATCACAAGAGGCCACCCATCTTTGCAGAAGGGGTTGCCCAGTAAGAGGGGAACTACTGTGCGTGCATATGTATATATCCAGTAGAAATTTGGATTTATAACTAGAAGTCCTGCCTTCTGGTGTCTGGAGAAACTGGGCATTTTTCTGGATCGGGATCCGCCCATGCTACTGCCCTGGAGCTAGAACGCCCATCAGTTTTACAGCATCAACCAAATACAACTGATATGCAAATCAGTCAAACTGATAATCCTGCAGTGTGAACACATGTGAACACTTTGGGTTCTTTGTTTAGGAAGAAGAATGGGCAGCTGTTTGAGAAGACTATAGAGAGAGGATCTTTACAACAGTTGGTTTTATTTGGTCTTGGTCCATGGGACCAAGAGAAGGCCCTGCAGGTGGAACTATCTTCTGCAGACAGTGAACGTGTCATGCCTTTGGGCCAGGTGTCATCAAAATGCAGGTGAGTCGGATGCAGTTGGTATTATAAAATTCTAATTAAGTTTCTTGTGATTCACCAACTGTAGTTTTTTTTTCAAAAAAGACAACCATGATTGACATAGTTGAACACTATTGATTGGTTCTGATGTGAATGTTTATGTAAAGGTAATTGGATATCACCAGTCCTGAAAATCTTACTTTTTCGTGCATGGTTTCACTTCTGAAAAAGGGGGTCAGCTTTTATTAGGCAGTGGGCTTCCATAGGGAACTACAGTATACAGTTTATGTGATATTAAATATTTTGTATTTGTATGTGTTTGATGGGTTATCACCCTATAGGTTATCAGTTTGCCTTTATATTTTATAACTAAAGTTTTTACAGTTACACAGGTAGTCACCATTTCATAATCAAGAATGCTTACTAAAGTGAAAAAAAAATCTGGTGGAATAGCCATGCATGCACACACACACACCAGTCAGCATGATGTTTGCGACTGAGTAGGTGACTTTGCCTGTTGTTAGTGGTCTTACTAGCCAACTTCAAACTTCATGTTTGTCCGTCGAGTCGACGAGGACCACTCTAGTCATCATCTTGAGGATTGCTGGCTCTGGCTTTCCTGGCTTGCCTCCTTTGCTCTGCTGCAGCGGTCCTGTTGACCTTGCATGTCTTGGAGCCTTTGTGCACGGAGGAACGCCACTTGGCCCAGTCCATGGCGGTTTGTTCCCAGAAGTCGGGGGTGATGGCAAACGCTTTCAGGGATGTTTTTAGAGTGTCTTTGAAGCGCTTCTTCTGGCCTCCATGGGACCGCTTTCTTTGCTGTAGTTCGCCATAGAAGAGCCTTTTTGGGAGCCGATGGTCTGGCATGCGGGCTACATGTCCTGCCCAGCATAGCTGGGACTGCATTAGGATGGTATAGATGCTGGGCAGGTCTGCTTGGGCAAGTACCTCAGTGTCTGGAATCCTGTCCTGCCACTTGATGTTGAGGAGTTTCCTGAGGCACGTTGTGTGGAAGTGGTTCAGCTTCTTGGCATGGCGTTGGTACACTGTCCATGTTTCACATGCGTAGAGCAGCGTGGGGAGCACTATTGCCCTGTACACCTTCAGCTTGGTCTGTAGACTGATGCCTCTTCTGTTCCAGACATTGGCATATAGTCTGCTGAAGGTCGCGCTGGCCCTTGCAATTCTGACGTTCACCTCGTCATCAATGGTGACATTTTGAGACAGTGTGCTGCCAAGATAGGTGAACCCGTTCACTGCACTGAGTCTCTGACCGTTGACTGTAATGTTGGGCTCAACATAGGGTTTCCCTGGGGCTGGCTGGTGCAGTACTTCAGTCTTCTTTATGCTGATGGTGAGACCGAGGTTTGTGCAGGCTATGGAAAATTTTTCTACGCTGCGTTGCATATCAGCTTCTGAGCCGGCGTTGAGGGCACAGTCATCAGCAAACAGGAAGTCCCTGATGATGTCTGTCTTGACCTTGGGTTTTGCTTGAAGCCTCCTGAGGTTGAACAGCTTGCCATCTGTACGGTACCTGAGGTCGATTCCAACGTCACCGTCTCTGAAAGCGTCAGTCAGCATTGCGGAAAACATGAGGCTGAACAATGTTGGTGCCAAGACGCAGCCCTGCTTGACGCCGTTAGAGACAGGAAATGGCTCAGATGTCTCACCGTTGTCTTGAACTTGTGCTTGCATGCCAGCGTGGAATTGCTGCACCATGGAGATAAACTTCCGTGGGCATCCGTACTTGGCCATGATCTTCCACAGACCCTCTCTGCTAACCGTATCGAAGGTCGACATAGGTAGAGAACAGGTCAGAGTTCTGCTCCTGACATTTCTCTTGCAGCAAACATCGGTGGTCCCGCGCTCTTTCCGGAATCCACACTGGCTCTCTGGTAGGACTCCCTGGTCAAGGTGCATTGTGAGACGGTTAAGCAGGATCCTGGCAAGTATCTTGCCTGCAATGGAGAGCAAGGATATACCTCGGTGGTTGTCGCAGACCTGATGATTTCATTTTCGCTTGTACAGGTGTATGATAGAAGCATCTTTGAACTCCTGGGGGATCGTCTCCTGCTGCCACATGAGTAGAAACAGCTGATGGAGCTTTTCAGTCAAAGCTGAGCCACCTTCCTTGTAGACCTCGGCTGGAATGGAGTCTGAACCAGGAGCCTTGCCACTGGAGAGCAGACGGTTCGCTTTCTGGGTCTCAAGCAAAGTTGGTGGGTCATCCAGCGCTTCATTGATGGGCACTTGGGGGTAACGGTTAATGGCTTCATTGTTTATGGATGAAGGGCGGTTCAGGACACTGTTGAAGTGTTCAGCCCACCGTATGAGAATCTTCTCCTTGTCTGTGAACAGTGTGTTCCCGTCTGCACTGAGGAGAGGGGATGATCCTGAGGATGTTGGACCGTAGACTTCTTTCAGGGCATCGTAGAAGTTCTTCAGGTCATGCCTGTCAGCGTAGCTTTGGATCACATCAGCTTTGTTTCTCAGCCAAGGGTCTTGCATCTGGCGGAGTTTCTGCTGTACAGTTTTGCGTATGGTGTTGTATGCATCTTTCTTCGAGGTGGACTTGGGGCTACTGAGGTAGGCTTGATGGAGAAGGTGTTTCTCATCCAGTAGCTGCTTGATCTCGTCGCAGTTTTCGTCAAACCAGTCCTTGTGCTTTCTGCTCGAGGGCTCCAGGATCTCAGTAGCTGTGTTGTAGACCAGCTCTCTGAGGGTCGCCCAGTCGGCCTCCACATTCTGGCTGTCCAGAGGGGTGGATTCCAGACGTACTTCCAAGATGTCCACAAAACACTGTTTGGTGTTGGTGTTCTTCAGTTGGGTGATTTTAAGCCTTTTTGGAGCCTTCTTACCTTGCGGGCGTCTTTTAGGTTGGACTCGGATGTTGAGCTTGTTGACGATGAGGCGGTGGTCTGTCCAGCAATCAGCGCTGCACATAGACTTTTGTCACCCACACATCCTGCATGTCCCTCTTCCTGGCGAAGACGTAGTCAATAAGATGCCAGTGCTTAGATCGAGGGTGCATCCATGACGTCCTGTTTCGGGTAGGGAGGCGGAAGTCTGTGTTGGTGATCAGTAGTTCATGCTCTGCGCAGTAGGAGACCGTTGCTGTTGCAGTGGCCCACTCCATACTCTCCTATGACCCCATCCCAGGAGACGTTGTCAGAGCCGACTCTAGCATTGAAATCACCAAGAATGATGAGCTTGTCCGCTTTCGGAACAGCAGCAATGGCAGAGTGAAGTTCCTCATAGAATTTGAACTTCACTTCATCCAAGTTGGTCATGGTGGGAGCATAGGCACTGATGATGGTAAGATGCTTCCTTCTAAACGAGAGGGGGAGTTTCATGGTCATAAGCCTGCCGTTCACTCCATTGGGAGGTCCAGCCAGCTTGCCAACAAGAGCTGTCTTCACTGCAAAGCCAACACCAGCCTCTCGTCGCTCTTCACTTCCTCGGCCACTCCAAAAGAAGGTGTAGCCAGAGCCCCTTTCATAAAGCTCGCCTTTTCCTGCAACCGGGTCTCACTCAAGGCTGCGATGTCGATGTTTTATTTGGCGAGTTCCTTTCCAGCCAGAGCGGTTTTCCTCTGAGGTCTGTCCATATCGTCTCTGTCCAGGAGTGTGCGCACGTTCCATGACCCAGGGGTGAGAGGAACAATCCTCGTCTTTTTCTTTGAGTTTCGACCGTTGAAGTAGGGTCCCCGCCAGCCACGGTAAGCTGGCTAGGGAAGGGTGGAGCAGGCAATGTTTAGGGCACATTCTCTAGCGCCTTCCTCATGCCAGGAGGTGAGCAGTGCATTCCTGAATAGGGCTGCTCAGTCGCTCAAGTGGCTGCCGAACTCCACTGCTGCTCCATGTCAGCGAAGAGCAACCATATGGCCTGAGCCGCATGTGTGCAGGTTTGCGGCTACGGCTGCCAGTGTACCCACACCTTCCGCTTCATCGCTTGCCTGTCGCCACAGGACTGGAAGATGATGATTGGGATGGGATGGGTGAATGACAAGAGTGACTTGCGCGGTGACTTTGATTAAAGTGAGGAAGAGTTGCGCATTTCGTCGACCTCACTCTCTCGCCCGAAACCATCTGAATCCAGCAGCAGGACAAGGTCGAAACGGCTGGAGATGGAGTCGGGTGCAGTGGATAACCATGACGTCCTATGTGTCTTGTTGTGCGCTCCACAACGCGTTGCTGGGAATCGCCTTTCTGCCCGTTGAACCAGCTGGTGGTTTCCTCCGCGCAGTCCGCCGAGTCCAATCTTCACATGCTTAGGTAGACAAGCCCTAGCTCACCAAGGGTTTGAGACCCGTCGGCTACCCTCACCTGGTTTAGCTGGCCTGCCAAAGCCGTTGCCCGGGGTGTGGCCACTGTCGCATGCAAACAGCTACGGGGAGCCACTGGTGAGAGCTGGGTGGAGACCAAAGGTGGACGAGCTGTCCTGAAAAGGACATGGCAACCCCCCAGCCAGAGGTACTACCCCACCCTGTCACCCCATACACCCCCTTCAAACTACTGCATGTATGTAACACAAAACTTCCAATGTTTGTGTGTATATATATATAGATAATTACTCAACAAAATCTTACTAGGATATTGTGCTGAGGGTTTATTTCTCAGTTTCCTTGTCTCGAGTTAGTGAGTTCACAACAAATGTTTTCCATTTCCCTGTGTGGGACCTTTTACTTTCCCCTGCACAGACACCAGGTAGAACTAGAAGGGACCAACAGCTTGTGGTGTCTCTTCCGACAGGCACAAGCAAAGTAGGGTGAACGAAGTTGCCCAAGCTTCACCGCAGCGGTAGGTGGAACAGGACCACTGTTCTCTCGATCAACAGCCCAGTGCTCTAACCACAGGACCACTGTTCCCCATGGTAATGATACATTCGTGTGGTTTCAGATGTTTGTTCTGGCAGGATGACAGTGCCCAGATGGAGGGTGGTGTGGCAGTGCGTCTGTCCTGCACCGCGGTGGGCGACCATGTGAAAGCAGATAAACTAAAGAAAGGAAATACCAAAAAACATACCTCAAATCAAGCAGAATGTGTAAAAAATGGAGCCAGTGAAAAAAAACTTACCAAGTACAAAAGAAAAAATGAACAAGTCACAGATGAGAAGACGAAACACACTGTGACAAACAGTAAGGCCGAGGGAAAGAGACCGTGCAAGGGACTCGGCAAGGACGGACAGACAGAGAGCACAGGGAAACAGAAGGAGCATAGACAGAAGAGCAGTGAGTCAGAGAGTAGTGACTGTCAGTCTCCTAGCAACAACGATCTCTCCAAAGATACGGTCAGTCAATTTTATTAATTTATTTGATTAACTTATTAACTATCATTGTTTATCAGTATGCATGTTTGTCACAAAGTCGGCATCCTGTTCTGTGCTTCTGTCTCTTAACTAACATTTATGCATGACATTTACATGTTGCCATATGAAAGTTTTGGTTGTGTATTGCCATGTTTACAGTTGAAGAACAAATGCTTTGATGTTAGGCAGATTTCCAGATTACATATTTTGTAGCCTGGTAGATGGCGACACTAGACCATTTCAGGCGAAACCTAGCAGATTTTTTTAAAGTCGAAAATACAGATTTCAAAAAAAGTTATGTGGCAGAACATGACCAGGTCAATTGTAGTTTCTTCTTGCCATATAACATGTCTTCTTGGCCAGTTAAGATAGTCGTATTTTGTTGACAGACTGGTAACAAGTCAACTAAGAGAGATATGCCCAAGCGGGCGTGTATGGGCAAGACTGCAGATGACATGAAGGGCATTAAGCAGAAGCTTGACACGCGGCCACTCAAGGACAAAGACATGAATATCATGTCTGAGTCCATGGATAAAGTGACGGAGAAGAAAGTCGTCAGTGAGGCAGAGGATGCTGTCAAGGAGGAACAACTTGGTGACATTGCTGCTGCTG
This sequence comes from Lamellibrachia columna, assembly GCA_963662155.1. Taxonomy (NCBI): domain Eukaryota; kingdom Metazoa; phylum Annelida; class Polychaeta; order Sabellida; family Siboglinidae; genus Lamellibrachia; species Lamellibrachia columna. The sequence continues at coordinate 43,868,924 of OY759262.1, read as the reverse complement.
CTGTTGCTGTCAAGTCTCAACGCAAGCTGCTCAGTTCTGGTCAGCACTGATTTGCATTTATAAATCTTTCGTTTTTATATCTTAGAATATGTACTGCTGATATTGTGTATATATAAAAAAGAAACCTAATGAAAGAAGCAACACTGAGATAGTATTTAAGAAGTTTGGTATCTAAAAATATGTAAGTCCACTGGATGTTGGTAAAACAAATTGCCCCTGTCATAATCGATTGAGTCTCCATATACGGCTATTAGTGCTGGTCAGTGGTGAGATCTGGGGTCAGTGAGAAGCGCTACCACTGGACGGAGTAGATTTGGGTTGTTCATTACATCACTAAAGATAACCATGTTTTTTGAAGAGATAGGTTTTTTACATATGAATACGTTTTTAAATTATATGTTTTTTTAAGGATACAACTGTTTTATAGGACATTGATTTGATCATTGCTGTATTTGTTTCAGTGAGTCCGAGCAAGCGATGGGGCCACAGTTTGTGTATGATCAGTGAGAATGAGGCAGTGTTGGTCGGGGGTCAGGGCGACAAACAACAGTTCTGCAAGGACTCCATCTGGCATCTCGACTTGGGTACGCATAATTAGGAAGAGTTTTCTAGCAGTCTTCGGCATTAATGCTGGCTCGGCACCTTTTGTTTGCCAGGCTAGTTCATGCCACAAGTTTTCATTCAGTGCTACCCAAATGGGCCACCATAGTTTCAGTGATACCGGTATATCGCGGTATTTTCTATGAAGGCTGTGACACTTCATGTACTGTCCGCTAGGTGTCACAACAGCGCCTAACATACATTCCAAGGCAGGGTTCACACAGATCAATGAATGTTCTTGAATTTGACTTTGTAATTCATGTATCCTTAAGTGTTCTTGAATTCCTAGCAGTGTCCTAGTATGTTCTCAGATTTATGTGATGCTATGTAATTGCACCAACTATCAATGGTTGCATGTTTTGTACTATGATTTTAATAAGTTTAAAATTTGCCATTGCAAAATTCCCATTGAAGACAGCTCCAAAGCTATAATGAATAAAAAAAATTGGCTGTAATGTCGCTACGTGCGCACATGATGTTTATTTTATTTCTTTTTCATTACAAGTTGTTCGATTAATGATTAATAATCGCTGTGTCGAGAGCTCACTATTTCATTGATTGAGTGCAAACAAGTTGTTAGAAAAGTTGTTTTAAATAGTTAAATATTTACGAAGTAGAAGAAGATGAAAACATGTTTTGCGGAGACTCAAGCGCACGAAATCATTGTGCCATAGCATTTCAAAAACTCTGTGTAGATAGTTATAGCATTGCCGCAGCTTCAGCATTTAGGCTAAATTTAGGTATCCTAATTCATTGCCAGACGTTGCTTATTAATATTAACAAAACTGTAAATGTGTTGTAACTGCATGACTCCAAATACCAATTTGAGTATAGATGAGAAATGCTCTAGTTTCAACAATATTTAAAATAAACAAATTATTATGGGTAGGTAAAGCAAAAAGGGGTAAGTGACTCCTATTAAGACAAATTTGTTGCTGTCAATATTTAAAGTCATTTCTGAAATAACATTTGGACGCTTCGGAAATTTTCTTGAACAAGTGCTGTTTTTCCATGTTCTTGAATTTACTTTATGCTTTCTGTATGAACCCTGCTCCATGGACCCGCTAGTACTTTGTATTTGAAGGCAATAAAACACTAGGGTAACAGTCATAATTAGTGTCTGTTGTGGTTTGCCCATCTAACTATAACTCAGTATACAGATTGTCAACAATGCTGTGTGGCTGCTTCACCCGTTGTTCTCCGAATGCGACTTGAACAACAGCATCTGATTCTCAAACAATTCCAGCAGCAACATTATATGCCATGTGGAATACTAACAGAAAGTATAAAAGTTAATCACCACGAGCGAAAGCTAAACATGCATCCTTCAACTTGTAATATGATGTATTGCCAAAATGTGTTTTTAAATAAATTTATATCCATCTAAAATTTGGGTAACTTTTAAATCTGTTGACCCGATGAGTCACTGGATACAAAAGCTATATGTCAAGGCCTGTCTAGTTCTGTAGAATAGTGTATATCAAGACGGTTGTTACCTCCTACTTATTTCTTATTCTATTGGCTTGGCAGAGAAAATTTTGTCTAGATGAGGCTAAAAGAACATTTAGCCTGACCCAGTGGCCCAGGAAGGACATGTCTAGTTGGGTCTAAGTAGCCATTTTCTGTTTGTTTGGAAGAAAAGGGAAAGTGGACAAGCCAGGGCAAGAACGCGAGCAACCTGAAACCTGATATGCGGATGGGCCACACAGCCATCTATGACCCGACAGTCGGCAGCATCTACATCTACGGCGGCTCCAAGAACCTCAAGTGGTTCAGTGACATCCAGGTGATTGGAACTGACGACTGGCAGTGGCAGATGGTGAAGGTATGTAAAATGTCTTCTTGCTTGTTTCTGAGGTCACACCTCCTGCACTTGCCATGATTTCTCTGTCGTGTACAGAACTTACATAATAGTATTTACTCTGTTTTCTGTCCAAGTGATTACAACAAAGTATTCATTTATTAGCTTTGCATTGTTCATACAAACCACTTAGTGAACCCAACACTGCATTGCAAGCTTGTGCAGGCTGCTTACAGCTCAGGGCGACTGACTCATGTCTCAATGCTGCCTGTCTGTATTTATGACACGATGCAGCTGCTGCTTCCTGTCTATATTTATGACACGATGCAGCTGCTGCTTCCTGTCTATATTTATGACACGATGCAGCTGCTGCTTCCTGTCTGTATTTATGACACGATGCAGCTGCTGCTTCCTGTCTGTATTTATGACACGATGCAGCTGCTGCTCAAATGGAGACTTGTTTGTACGAATAATGTAGTGTCCAGTTCTTAATATTTTGTTATATTTCCATGGGAGAATATGCCAATATGTCAGTCCTTTAGATGCCACAGTAATAAACTAATAATTCAGACCTGGGCTTGGTAACCGTTGGTTCCACATAAGCAATTCTGAATCCGATTCCAACACCCTGCTTTGAATCCAATTCGGATTCCAATTTCTGTTGTATGTCCACCATTACAATTATGATTGACTAAATATATAATTTATATGTATACATTGTAGGCATTTATATTTAGACATAGCAACAATGTATTATTTGTATTTTCATTTTTCTTTATTCTTGCATGTTTATGAGTACATAACAGTACATTATGACATGACAAAATTACAGATATTGTCATCATTTTAAACTAGTTAGTATCTCTGCACGCTCATCGGGTAATCTGATGTCTTTCTGAAAGACCTCAACAGCCAGAAGTCATGTCTTGCTTACTCTGATAGTACAGTGTGACTCAAGTGACTGGTTCTGGAAGGCAATAAATAAGCCTCTCCTACTTCCTTTCTAGACAGAAGCCACCTCCACTGCTTGCACTGCCAGTGTAGTGTGAAACTGTTTCTAATGACTGCACCTGCCTCCTGACTGCTGGGTGGTGGTTAGCTGAGAGGACAGAGTCTAATGACTGCACCTGCCTCCTGACTGCTGGGTGGTGGTTAGCTGACAGGACAGAGTCTAATGACTGCACCTGCCTCCTGACTGCTGGGTGGTGGTTAGCTGACAGGACAGAGTCTAATGAATGCACCTGACTGATGGGTGGTGGTTAGCTGACAGGACAGAGTATAATGACTGCACCTGCCTCCTGACTGCTGGGTGGTGGTTAGCTGACAGGACAGAGTCTAATGACTGCACCTGCCTCCTGACTGCTGGGTGGTGGTTAGCTGACAGGACAGAGTCTAATGACTGCACCTGCCTCCTGACTGCTGGGTGGTGGTTAGCTGACAGGACAGTGTGGTAGCAAATTATCTAAATCAATGATTTAGATAAAAATATCAAGTGATTTAAATAATGATTTAAATCAATGATTTAAAATCAGCTTGATTCAAATCGCCAACCCTGGCTGCAGGGCCTACATAGATGAACAATTGTTGGTCTCCTGATAAGCCAGTGGCTTCCGTCTCCACTGGCCATCTCGAGTTTGTTGCTCTGGATGATCTTACTAAATGTTGTCTAACAATAAGATATCTATACTTTCAGTGACAAGTTACACACCAACGACACACCAACCAATCTCCACTGTAAAATGCAGTTTCAAATTATGTCACCATCAAATGGCATCAATGCTGCTCCTTTCAACTGACAAAATATTGATTCTAGCTGGCTGGGGAGAGCAATGAATGCTGCAGGGCTCAACATTAACACTTGTCCAGGACAAGTAGCTACCAGTGTAGGACAAGTAGCTACCAGTGTAGGACAAGTACGTAATCCTGGACACTTGTAAATAAATAACGTTTAATGGAATCTATTATTTTGTTCGATGTCACACGTATAACCACTTTCTTTCCGCCATGCGACTACTGCCAATATAATCATCAATTGGCACATGTAGTATTTTAGAAACAAGCTTACTCACTAGGACACCAACGCTGTTCCGTTGAAAACACGAATGTGCTGTTACTGTTCCTTATTTTATGCCCCTTCACATCGCCATACTTCTGACATAATGCCCGCTTTATGTTTTGAATTTTTTTTTTATTGCTACACGGGAACGTGCAATATTTTAATCTAATGTCAGAAACAGATCACGATCGTAACAAATGCCAGTGCAACAGCCTAATGCCAATTAGCTTCGGCATGACAGCAGAAATTAAGCGTACATGTATTTATATTACTAAGCACGTTTGTTTTCTACGTATTAATGTGACATAGTACAATCATTTCACCGCTATATGTTAACACAAGTGTGCTGACAGCTACAGCAGCAACCCTAAGCCATACACTTGCAAGCATGAGTAATTTTTCAGTCTAGTTGCATTCGCAGTATATATAGGTCATAAATATTGTATTACGGCCTGTGGGATTTTGTTCACTTTTCATATTGTGGGATTTTGTCTGTAAGGAATATGTCCTGTAGGATTATGTCTGGATACTGCATTGAGTTCTTATATCTTTTTATTTAGTATAATTCAAAGTCACAATTCGACAAAATGTACAAACTGTTATATTTGTTTATCAGTTGTGTACAAAATATTGAAATTCAGCAAAACATGCAAAAATACATAATTAACAAATGCTGAATATATTTGGTTCCACATAATGTAATTGTAATTGAAATTTAAACTGTGTAATTGTAATTGATTTGGAAAATTATGACTAATTGTAATTGTAATTGAATTTGGACAAATGTTCTCACCTCAGATCTTTAAATGGTGTACAAATGTATGTTTAGCTGCTACAAAGACTTTGAGTTCATACACAATTCTAGGGTTGGATTGAGGACCACATTGGAAATAAAACCAGATCGCACCAACACTAGAAAATGAGGTTCAATTAATTTTATTTCAATTCCAATTCAACTTACCTACTCAAAATCTTTCAGTTCTAATTCGTCTTGCTCAAAATCTTTCAAATCAAATTCAGGAATTGAATTGAATAATTCCAATTTATTTTTTAATATACCCCAGCCCTGCTTGTCCTACAGGACAATGCCTTCTATGAGTTAGCAGGGCATCATTTTTAAGGCGAGCGATCGCTCTCGCTCCCTATCGCTCGCGCAAATCAATAATTTAGGGAGCGATTTATCGCTCGCGTCAGTTGCTAAAATCGCTTGCTGCCTGCAAGTGTTCGTCTTGACAAGGAGTTTCTTGAGTATTAAAATTCAATAGAAAAGTCTACCGTCTTTATAACAAAGTATTAGTAAATGGACCAGCATCGATGTGTATTATGTTTCAATGTCACATACTGTTGTATGTCAAACTGAATTAAGTGCACCTATACATATATAGTTATGGAATAGATAAGGGATTAACAATATTTCGTTACGATCTGATTGACCGACCAGGCTGTAATGGGAATCGAAAATAATAACCTGGATCTGAGCTAACGAACATGCATATGAGTTGATACGGAGTATAAAAGTTGATTAAACATTAAAAATGACAATTTTAATAATTGTTCCACTTCGTCTTTCAACCGCTCTGAACACATAAATTCACGACGCACATCTCCAGTACCACTTAATATTGATTCACTGTTTCATGTGTGGATGACGAATTCATATTTTTGAGCACCGAGTTTGAGTTGTGCGTTTGGCATTATGATGCAATGGAAGCAAGCCATTTCACCCCAGTTTATATTGGTGTTGCCTACTAAGCTGCATTTATGACTATACTATCTGATTCTTATACATGGCATATTTGTGAATCTTAATTGCAATTTTCAAACCGCCTAAACGAAGTCACACACCAGTGGCCTTGCCTAGGCTACGCCTAGGGTGATCGGTGATATGTTGCAATTCAAAACCGGTTCACCAATTGCAATGAATGGGGTTTACTAAAGTAAGCATTTATTTCATTGTACAAAAGTCATAGCGCCAACAAGTACCAATTTCATGGCGACAACGACAGAATCCGAATGGGAAATGGTGGCACCACCACATGGTAAAAAAAACAACTAACAAATCACTCGCCTAAATTAGTTTGGCATATTTAGGAGAGCGATAAATCAAACGTGAAGCCCTGAGTTAGTGTAGAGCCTTGTGCTGCTGCGCTGTGCTGGCAACTGACAAAAAGAAATAGAAAAGAATGTAACAGATAAAAAGTAACATATTAGTTTGATTATTATTACTGTTTTGTACATTATAAAAGTACTTTTGCATTATAATATTGTATGTTTTGAATGAAATGAAATAAAAATTGAATAATTGTTTCTAACTGCAGTTTCTTTTACCGAATATCATATGTTTCCATCATGTAACATTTATGTCAACAATGTGTTTATTGATTTTAAGTTTGAATAAAGATGATGAAGATAAAATATTTCCTAATATAAAGAGGGGGGACTCGTATTAATTACCCTCAGTGAGTGACAGTGGAATAAAATATTTTTTGTTAGCTAGCACAGTGGACTCTTGATTGAGCAAGCACCATGCTGACTCCAACGATTCTCTGACCCCCCCCCACCCCAAGCAGGGCTGGGGTCAATTCTAAAAGGAACTGGAATTACTCAATTGAATTCCATAATTGCAATTGAAAGATTTTGAACAAAAGGAATTGGAAATGAAAGATTTTGAGCAAGCATTTTGAGCTTCCAGTGTAAATAAGGCAGTGCAAATAAGACTGAGTTTTAGAAATATGGAAGTCAGTCCTGAAAGTCTATTTTCTCACCTTAGAGTGACAAATGATTAAAGGACTGGAAGTCTATTCTCTCACCTTAGAGTGACAAATGATTAAAGGACTGGAAGTCTATTCTCTCACCTTAGTGTGACAAATGATTAAAGGACTGGAAGTCTATTCTCTCACCTTAGAGTGACAAATGATTAAAGGACTGGAAGTCTATTCTCTCACCTTAGTGTGACAAATGATTAAAGGACTGGAAGTCTATTCTCTCACCTTAGTGTGACAAATGATTAAAGGACTGGAAGTCTATTCTCTCACCTTAGAGTGACAAATGATTAAAGGACTGGAAGTCTATTCTCTCACCTTAGTGTGACAAATGATTAAAGGACTGGAAGTCTATTCTCTCACCTTAGAGTGACAAATGATTAAAGGACTGGAAGTCTATTCTCTCACCTTAGTGTGACAAATGATTAAAGGACTGGAAGTCTATTCTCTCACCTTAGTGTGACAAATGATTAAAGGACTGGAAGTCTATTCTCTCACCTTAGAGTGACAAATGATTAAAGGACTGGAAGTCTATTCTCTCACCTTAGTGTGACAACTGATTAAAGGACTTGAACAATTTGGTGAAAAAGTGGAGTATGTATTTCCCTTTGAGCTAAAGCTTGTGAGAGAGTATTAAAAGCTTTCATTTGTGCTCAACAGTGCAACTAACTGAGATGTAATATGTATTCATCACAGAAGTTACTGACAGGCTTTGTGTGAATGTGCTCCCTCTGAATGTGCTCCCTCTGAATGCTTCAAATTGATTGTACATAATAATTGAAATAGAAAACTTGGACATTTTTGGTTTTTGCCAGGAAGGTGTTCTCCGGGTTGTTTTCTTCTGTGTCTGTATTCATAGACTAAATGCATTCATAATGTTCATGTAACTATTTTTAAAATGTGTTGGAAAAACCGCTGGAAAACTACCAATTGAATTATTTTGGAAAAAGAATTGATTTGGAATTGAAAGATTTCGGCAGGAATTGGAGAAAAGGAATTGATTAAAAGGAGTTGAAAGGAATTGGAATTTATTAAAAGGATTGAGCCCAGCCCTGCCCCCAAGACAAGACTCTCAAACCCTTCAAATGTGTGTATGTTCCAGGCAAATGGTAAGGCCCCAGCAAGAGCTTACCACAGTGGAACCCTGTACAGACATGAATTGTGGGTGTTTGGTGGTGTTTACCCTCGCCCTGATCCACAGCCTGATGGCTGTAGCAACGACATATACGTGTTTAACCCAATGGATGAGAGCTGGTATGAGCCGATCGTCAATGGGACTAAACCATCGCCAAGATCAGGGCAAGTGATCTGTTACATTGCACTCTTTTTAAACTCACTCTCACTCCAGTCCCACTTAACCATTTGTCAGATGTATTTGTTTTCATGTCAACAGTGATTTTCGTTTAAAAAGTTTAATCTTAATCACCACTAACATGTATCTGCCTGTATGATGTTGTGTAGAATAGAAAATAATTTTACCTTGACTTAAGCAGTTGACCACCATATTTCTCATTTCACTTTGAAGTGTATAATGTGTATGGTCTGTTGGTGCAGCCATTCAGCCACCCTGCTGCAAGACAAACTGGTTGTGTTTGGAGGGTGGGACGCCCCTGTGTGCTTCAATGACGTCCATGTGCTAGACCTAGGTACGTGTGTGCCACACCACTGTCTTGAATTGTAAAGCATTAATTTAATTTAACATTTCTGCAGCAAGTTGATCTAGTAACTAAATTAATCCACCAGTAAAATCTTTTTATCTAATTGTAGATTCCAATTTTTTATTTTTTTTTGAAATTTAGTTTGCATAACGTTAACTTTGGCTGTCACTAACAATTAATAACGTGTCAGAAAGTTGAATTTATTAAATATTTTTTCTGTTACCCTTCTGTTGTTTTATTGACCATTATATCAGTGGTTTTATTTCAACTGTTCCAGGCATTGTGGAATGGGTTCAGCCAACAATTAGTGGCACCCCACCATCCCCCCGGAGGTACGTCTGAATGCCAATGTATAGCTGTGTGACTGTAGCTGACTGGACAGTGTTACCTTTCAGAAGCACATCATCAGAAAGTCTGCGATAGTACAAAATAAATCTGTTCACCTGTAAAATAGTCTGCTCTTTTACCATGAAAATATGGTTTTGCTGTTAATTAATCAGCCTAATAAAAAATAGTTTCAGAAAATATTATAACGCATGCACGCACGCACACACAAATATGATAAAATGGTTACACCAACAACCAGTGATGCCGACTGTTTACCTGTAGTTGGCATGCGTCCTGTGCCTTGGCCAACAGCCGGGTTCTCATCCACGGAGGTTACAACGGCAACAACGCTCTGGATGATACGTTCATCTTCAATCTTGGCAAGTTATTACCAAACTTTAAAAAATGCAGTTGACATGTCATTTACCCCTCAAGAAACTTGTTTGTATTCTCTGAATATTTTGACCGACTCGCTCTGCCTTCGTTGGTGGACTGAATACAAGATATTAAACAGTTATTTACCAGTCTGAGTGAGCAGTTAAATTGTTCATTCAGACACGTTTTAAAACTACACTTAATTCAGAATAATAATGGCTTGTTATTGCATAGAACGGAGGTTAACCATTTGTATGCCGATAACCGTAATAACCAGTCTTTGATGATTAGATTTTACATAATAAATTATGTTTCCTTTTTCGTTGATATTTAAGCTGATTTGGGTGAAATAAGAAAACAATTCAGGGAACTGATTTGTATTATTCATTTTAAAGGGTAGTGAAAAATATTCATATTAATCACAACTTTTTGATACATCAGTTTGATTCACGTCATGCCTCACTGATGAGAATTGTCTCTGTTGGTTCATGTTAAGTGTAAATTGCCGTTTCATGTCATCTCGTTGGTTTTGTTCTTGTAGAGTGTGCCACGTGGACCCGTGTTGAGATGCCGTTCCCGAGACAGGCGCGTGCAGGCCACAGCGCCCTCTGTCTGCCCTACAAACACAGCAATGATGGACATGATGAAGTTGTTGTGTTTGGAGGCGGAGACAATGATGGAGCATTTTTCCAGGACCTCGACTTCTTCATGGTTCCTCTCGAAGACAAAGTCTGCAAACAGGATACAAATACCACATGAACAGTGTCGTCCAATCCGTGTCATAGTAGTTTTATGTTAAATGCTTTCTTATTTTAAATGATTTTTACATGCACTGTGAATATTTAGTTAGATTTGAGGAAACCAATGAAATGCATTTCTCGGTGAACTTGCTTAAAACGTGGTTATAATCAGATGTGTAAGATGTTTTAGTGTGATCGATTTTAAATGTATATTAAAACTTAAGGGAAAATTTAACTTTGTGCTTGGTTGCCACTAGGGGGTGCACACGACAGTGAAGGTTGTTACTGGGGGTGCACACGACAGTGAAGGTTGTTACTGGGGGTGCACACGACTGAAGGTTGCCACTGGGGGCGCACACGACAGTGCAGGTTGTTACTGGGGGTGCACACGACAGTGAAGGTTGCCACTGGGGGTGCACACGACAGTGAAGGTTGCCACTGGGGGTGCACACGACAGTGAAGGTTGCCACTGGGGGCGCACACGACAGTGAAGGTTGTTACTGGGGGTGCACACAACAGTGAAGGTTGCCACTGGGGGTGCACACGACAGTGTAGGTTGTTACTGGGGGTGCACACGACAGTGAAGGTTGTTACTGGGGTTGCACACGACAGTGAAGGTTGCCACTGGGGGTGCACACGACAGTGCAGGTTGCCACTTGGGGTGCACACGACAGTGCAGGTTGCCACTGGGGGTGCACACGACAGTGCAGGTTGCCACTTGGGGTGCACACGACAGTGCAAGTGGCCACTGGGGGTGCACACGACAGTGAAGGTTGCCACTAGGGGTGCACATGACAGTGAAGGTTGCCACTGGGGGTTCATAAGACAGTGCAGGTTGCCATTACACATATAACGAAAGTATATTTTTTTTAAACACAAAAGTCAGCTTATGCTATGTACGCAGTAACATGATTTTACGATAGAACAATCAGACTGTACCTTTATGAATGGCAACATTGATAACATCAGCACTCGGCTAATAAAACACTCATTCTGCCACTAAATACACAAACTGTTCATTGCACATTCAGCAACATAAAGTACTGCACAAGATATATACAAGATAGTATAGACATGTAGAATAGATTCTGAACTGACTGGAAGAAACACCCATATATATATATATATATGGGTGTCATCTGTGTGGATGGCGGTGGTGTAAAACATGTAAAATGATCCAAAACAACCTGTTGACAGTAATTTTACTTGCTCAAATGAAATACATTCCATATTTGTTAATACAATGGGTGCCCAGCATTTCTATATTTTAATTGTAATTCCTATATTTTCCTAATATTTGTAGGTTTCTTGCGATCATCGTATGAATCGGTGTCCAGTCCATAGGACTGATCGGAGCGCTTTACACATCACCCTATGGCAGACCTGTTTATACAAACACTAACTCGACTTCTATGGGAAGCATTCAGCCATGCAGCAATTACTGCACAAAGACTATTCGTTCACATTATATCCCCAAATGTCTTTAGACAGGTGCTCATTTGTACAGCTGAGTGCACTGAACCAATGCTTATGCATTTATGTTAAATTCGCCGTGATGAAGCCACATGTTTGGATAAACAGATAATATTATTTGCTATGTGAAAGCAAGAAAATAGTTTGTCATTTTTATTATCTTAAAAATAGAAAACATTTAATCAGTCATGAGAATGGTGACCAATAATAGTGGCTAGAAAATGTAACAAATTACAAGATTTGTCAATTGAATACATACATGTGAATGTATTGTAATGTTACATTGATTATACAATTGGAATACAGTAAAACAATGGAATATGGTAAAAAGAATATATGGACAATATAAGACTTGTGTTAAAATGAACTGAACAATAAGCTTAATTGAATACATCTGCAACTTGAATGCCTGTTAATTATGTTTGTCATTTAAATCAAGTGATCATTATGCATGGCTTACTGTTCCAAATACTTAAAATAAAAAGCATTAAAAAAATTGTTATTAAAAATAAATCAAATATGTAACATTAAGCAGGCAGTTAGATACCAAGATACAGTAGTTGCTTATTTCATCCAGTTTCTCAACAATCGTCTTGCAAACAAAGATTTTGAAAAGGTTCCTTTTTAAATGTATCCTATCTTATGTGGATGTAGAACATTTGAGTGTCTACTAATATTTTTTTAATATTAGATATTTGAAATTGTGCATGTTGTGCCAGTGCATTATTCATGCACTGGCACATCTTGTGTTGACTCATGGAGGATGGAAGAACACAGAATAGATAGGAACTCTGAGAGGTGACCAGAATGACAGACAAGATGAACAAGAGAAAGATGGAGAAGGAAGAGAGGAGACATGTTGCTAGAAGTGGATGCAGTACCAAACTGACTGGTGCTTACAGACAGTATTGTGGCTTATTTGAATTTGTTTCCGAGTGACCTGTCTTTTGAAAGGAACCGAGATAACAAACAAAGAAAAGAATCCCTGGGGGTTATTCACCGTCACATGACCAAGATATTCCCAAACCTTTTTCTTTATAATATAATTTCTCGGCAAAATCAGATTCCATGAAAGCCAACAACAGGACAACAATCCTGAAGTTTGTAATTATAAAAAAATCGATTGCAGTTCAGCCCTCTAATTTGGCATGCCTTTATGTGACATATTGCTAGAAGCATTGGTTGAAAGGTAGCACTAACTGAATTGATTTGGAATGAACTCTTATAGCTGAAGATCAGAAATGTCCTTAAGGTGGCTAGAATAGCAATATCTGGTGCATACCAATTATATGAACCTACTAGCACATTGGATTAGCTCTTGCTGTGAGAATTATGTAGAGGAAGCTTCTTCATGGGATAACCTCTTAATAGAAGCCACCTCACAGCAAGTTCCTCACAACTGCTATTTTTGATCACACAGGCAATTACAGCACCTGGCACAGTTGGGAAAAGGTGGCACAGTCTAGCTATGCCTACCACCACATCTACACGACATCCCTTGGCCAAGTTAGCCAGCTTCCATTGATAGCTAGATTCTAAGTATTGTAGTTGATCCTCCAATGTGAAATGCTCACATCTCATAAGCCTCCACAGGGCTATCACTTTGCCAGACATATAGGCCATCAGACTAACAGGTTCAAGACTTTCAGTGTACGTGTGTAGCATTGCAAGAAATGATGATGCAGCAGTCACTCCTAACAAAAATAAAAACCAGTGGTTAAGTAGCCAGTCAAGAAACACTTCATTATGGGTCAAGTTAAATACATGTTCTTCCAGGTCTTTGCAGGCTCTGGAGTATTCTGTAATACACATATGTTCATTGTTACAGTAACCAGCACCATTGCCACACATCTCTCCAACTGTTTTGTAGACCAGATTAACTAGATTGTCGGTGGGAGACACGTTGTTCGCAGGCACACACGCAGATTCTTGTGCACTGACATTTCTGCAACACAACTGACAGAACTCGGCTGTTTCCACGAGGCACTGGCAGTCTTCCCAACCATGATATTGGCACCTGCTCATTATGCAATCACCCCCCAAGCATACACGCATCCCGCCCATGCACAGCGTTCCATCAGGGCGCGGCACAGGCTCGGGGCAATCAGTATCAACACCATTACAGAAAACAGCTTGGGCACATTCAGTGCCGTCTCTACAGCGAGTGGAGCGAGTGTCAACCTGACAATCATGAGAACAGCAGGCAGACACTCTGGCACTGCAGCGCTTGCCTAGTTCTGTTGCCACTCTACATCCAGACTCTGTCTCCGCTGGCTGCACACAGCATGGGTCAACAGAGTGACACTGGTCAGGCCTTGGTCCACAGTCACACGCCTCACCAGGATCTATCATATAGTTGCCACACAGTGATGCAACATTTAAAGTTTCAAAGCAGTGACTCTTATAAAAGAGAACAGGGCTCATCTGTAACAGGCTGCACTTTGAGAACTTCTTTTTGTTTGGTTTTGAATACTCGGACATCATTTCGTCCATGATGTACTTTCCATGGTGACTTTCTGGAGAACATTCCTTGATATTTCTGTCATCGTGCTTAGAACCAAATGAGTGTCCCAGTTCATGAGCAAATGTCAAGCCTAAGAGCATTCTTGGAAGAGGTGTTCTGTAACTCATTGCAGTCACAATTAGTGCATTGAGACTCATCCCTGATTCAGATGAGTGTTCAGTACAAATTCCTCCTGGTCGTCCATACAGAGAGGAACTGGCTCTCCATGAAAGGCCAAGAATGCCATTGTCAAATTCATGGTAAGTGAATAATACACCAAGACAATAACCATTAAAGTTATAGCGAGAGAATGCTTTTAGTACTGTCATTGAATCTCGACTATCACTCAAGTAATACTTTGATGAATTACTTTCATGCAATACAATTTCTTTTATAGTAAATCCAACATTGTCTGGTTCACCATCAAAATCAAAGTCAACAGCTCTAAATATGGTATTGGCTGCTGTGACAGCATAAACAATTTCATCAACAACCTTCATCACCGATCCGTCACAGTGAAACTTGTAAAAACTGTAATCCACTATTATTTTCAATCCACAGGCTTTTTGGCCTGTATGAGTTGGGACTCTTTTCTGCCTGTGTCTTTGTAGGTGCACATCCACTGTCGTTTCAGAGATCATCATTCCATCAAACGTTGATACGTTCACCCTTCGGCTATCATGCTGAATATTTTTATCTGAGCGAAATGAATGAGTTGTTCGCAACACGATATCTCGTTCTCTGTATATTACTACATTCAATCGGTTTGTTTCAGTGCTGTTGAAGTACCTCTCAAGTGGTTCCACATAATATGTCTCAGTTGCCGTGTAAATTTCACCATCCAGAACACCATTTTGAAGATGACCAAGAAAACTTGAATGTTCGTCATGCAAGTGACCAGTGTAGTATTGTCTAATATCAACAATATGTCTGTTCTGCCTAAATAAACCAATTACTGTTATGTTTAGTTTGTGCGAAGACACTGTTGATGGCTCTATACGTTGTAAGAGCAGATTAAATCGTCTATGAAATGCTGTGAAACAGATTTCGATTTCATGTCGTTGCCCAACTGAATGTATCCGGTATAACGACGCGTTTTCGTAGCAGACGATATGATTAGTTAAATAACGACAGTCAACAGGCTCTACAACTGTTGCCAATGGCACCGAGTCCCAATCGTTTCCTGTCGACGTCGGACTCGGATGCTGTATCCGTGTTATCCCCAGAAGGGTTGTTATTCCGCAAATCAATATAATTAAAACACGGAAACGATTTATGCACTGTCTCATAACGTGCTGATAACGGCATCTCGTGTTTCTGTAACATTTGTTACATCATAACATAATGGTTAGGTAAATCAATACATCAACTCGAACTCAGCAGTGCTTGCCGCAGAATGGCGTTTCTCATTTTAGGGATAGTACATTATTTCAACATGCAACAAATACTAATAATTCATTTCCAAAGCATTCATCCTAATCACAAAATACAACTACAACATGACTAATTATTTTCCATCATCATACAAACAAATATCCCAAGGATTAACTTGTATTTTATTAGTCTCGAATTTTATAAGACTAGCTTCGCATATACAACAGTCCTTACAGGGCGGGCTCATCCGGCAAGTAGAATCTACTTCCGGTTGTTTTCATGTGAATTTTTCGTTTTTATTTCAGCGTTTTGGTCAGTTTGTTTGATACAGGCAAGGCATTATGGTGTTTTTTCTGCAAATACCGGGATGCAAGACACAGTGTATAACTGACCATACTTGCAGCAACGTTAAGTCTTTATACGAACTATCGGTAAGACTAAGAGTTGTTTTGTCGGGGTTGTTGATCAATAATATTCTCGATTCGGTAATCATGTTGAAATGTATTAAACTTACAGTTTTAAAGAACTGTTATGGTGGCCTAAATTATTTATCATGCCGCTAAACGACATTGTTGCCTATTTTTTCCTATGCCAGTGAAATATTGTGTTTTGAGGTCCAAATATCGCCGCCGATTGCATCCGCATTGAACGATAATAAAGGTTAGATACCAAGTCCAAGAACATTGTTTAGCAACGTAAATTATTTATGCCAATTTAATACGTGATTACTATTGTTATGAGTGGGAAACGATTAACGGATGCTAAAAAACATGTTTTGAAAAACTTAGCTAGTATTAACAAATATGTTATGTTTTTATGAAGAAATCGGTGCTCGGACATCTCGGCCCACGTGACAACTCGGCCCAGTTCGAAACAGGTCGGCCCCCGGGTTAAAACAACTCGGTCCAGGTGTTGAAATATATTCTAATGCTTTAATGATTGCTTTAATGATTGCTTATGTGGAGATATGTATAATAATTATGTATATATATATATAATATATATATTATTATATATATATATATATATATATATATATATATATATATATATATATATATATACATACATAATTGTTATACATCTCTCCACATAAGCAAGCATTAGAATATATTTCAACACCTAGACTATGATTGCTTAGGTTGAGATATGAATAATAATTATGTATGTATATATATATATATGTGTGTGTGTATATATATATATATATATATATATATATATATATAAACATAATTATTATACATCTCTCCACATAAGCAATCATTAAAGCATTAGAATATATTTCAACACCTGGACTGAACTTTGGAGGTCCACCAGTTTTTGAAGTAATACAACTTTCTAAATGTATTCGACAACTGGCACCCACAATAATAATAATTATACATAATTATTATATATATATATATTATATCTGTTGCTCCCCAATGGCGCCCAGTGCACTTTGTACAATGTGGTTATTCAAAACAAAAAGACTTGCTCAACGAAACAATACAAGAGTATCAAGCTGATTACTATGGCCTTCACACACTGCTAACACACACACATCAAAGAACAAACGACTTGAAACAATCTGCTCAGTAAAACAAAGCAGAAGTAGTGTTGCCAATTAACATAGCCTTAAAATATTCTTAACACACACAAACCAAAACCAACCAACATACAAGATCAGCTCAATAACACAATACAAAAGTAGGACGCCAATTACTATAACAATTCAAAGGACAGTACCTGTAACGTAATTTCAGGGTAATGTAACAATTTTAGGGTAACATAAGTGCTGTATTATAATTATGGAGTACACTCTATAATGAATTTATACACTTGTATACAAAGATAAAAAAGTTTACCTTCAATAATCTCTAGAAAGTAAAAACGAAAACACACACGAAACATTTTATATCTTTATTAATTATATAATAATATTTTGTTAATAATAATAATTTAATAATATATATATATAATACATATATATAATACATATATATAATACATATATATAATACATATATATAAATTATATATATATATATATATTATAACTTCTGCAAATATACGTTAATATATGACATAGGCCTACAATATCCTGGTGATTATTGCCAGGGTTGCGGGTGATGTGTTTCAAGAATATATGGGATAACATTTGGATTCAAAGTTAATATTTAGCAACAACAATGACACCAGTTTTTTTTTATTACGCACACACAATATGACAAAATAATATTTATGAACACATCAATTATAGCATAATTGATTTGGTCATTTACCACTGGGCCGACCTATTTCTAACTAAGCGGGGTCGAGTTGTCTCTAACATATCTCTAGCCACCATCATATCATTTATCATTGGGCCAAGTTGTCTCAAAATCGGAGCCGAGTTGTCCCAGGCCGAGTTGTTACATTCAAGAAATCGCTAAGTGGATAGACGAGGGGTCACCAGTAGATATTATATACTTAGATTTTCAGAAAGCTTTTGACAAAGTGCCACACCAAAGATTACTACTTCAATTAAAAGCCCATGGTATCGGGGATGGTGTAATCAACTGGATAGAACAATGGCTGACTGACAGAATACAGCATGTTGTATTAGATAGGGAGGTTTCAAACTGGAAATCAGTTTTGAGTGGGGTACTACAGATAAAAATTACCATGGCATCTTACAACACGACCTAAATACCTTAGAGCAGTGGAGTGACATGTGGTTATTAAAATGTCCTCCTAAAAATGTAAACATGACTATTGGTAAAATAACGTTGGAGAAATTGAATATTCTATGACACTTAACACCATCACAAATCCGCTTAACACAATTTAAAAATAAACAACTTAGGGGTTATTATAGACACAAAGCTATCCTTTGGTGACCACATTAATCAAGTTGTAAGCAACAAAGATGACAAAAACTTTCCAATTTCTTGAAAAGATGCATTCTTGCCATTATGTAAAACAATGGTAAGAACGCATCATGACTACGCCATAGCAGTGTGGTATCCTTACAACAAAATGCTATTGCAATCTAAAATCACTGAAACTACCTTCATTAGCATATAGATGTTTACGAGGTGATATGTTTGAAGTTTTTTAAATTATAAACAGTATATATATGGCATTGAATCTTCACCTAAACTTTTAAAATGGGATTATTATCTTTCAGGACGGAATAGAGGGCATGTGCTAAAAAGATGCTTTTCGTCTCAGAGTGACTGAGCCTTGGAATTCCCTCCCTGAAACAGTTGTACAAGCAAAATTCATAAATACTTTTAAAAACTGCCTGGACCAATTCTGGTCCAATCAAACAATTCTACATAATTTTGAAGCACCTTTAAAACTAGGAACCGGAATTCTTAAACTATTAATAGATGACGATGAAGATCTGATCAATGAGGAGTCAAAAGAATCTAGCGAACAGAACCATCTTAAGGTATCTTAAGGATAGTTGTGCCATCTAGTGACCATTATTATTATTATTAAAATACCAAAACAGGTATAAATAACCTGTTTGCCTTATTTTTCTTCAAAACAATGAAAATTTATTAAACATTTAACACTCCATATGTACGTCCATCTGTAATGCGATGTGACAAAATAACGACGATTCCTGTACACCATTTGAAACATGATTTTACAATAAAACTGGCACTCAGTATAAAGTGGTTGAGAGGAAATAATTTTGAATTTTTGTTGTATTTGCAGGGCTTGCCAGCAGGTGCCTGCTACATCCTCTGCAATGGCCAGTTGGTGCAAGAAAACACAAGTTTGCAACAACAACATGTGTATCATGTACTGCCTCGAGTGCTTGGTGGAAAGGGAGGTAGGCCTAATGTAATTCTTACCTCGGTTCGCTTGTAGTTATACTATGACCGTTTACTTGCTTATGCTATTTGCACTGTAGTTAGTGCATAAGACCAAGTGCTATGACCAATTAAGTCGAGACAAAATTATTTATATCATAAAAACTTGGGCGAAGCATTTTAGCTAACAAAGGAAATATGACACACTCTAGAATTAAATTTAAAACTTGTGGTATTAGCAACAATACAACCATTGCAATTCTGTGAGTTACTTGCATAATACACAAATTTTCTGAGAGTGATCAGATCTACCCTAATAAACTTACAAGCTAACATTGCGATGCAGGATTTGGTTCGATGCTGCGGGCAATTGGGGCACAGATAGAGAAGACAACAAACAGAGAGGCATGTCGAGACCTCAGTGGGCGCAGAATGAGGGACGTCAATAACGAGAAACAGTAAGATTGGTTGTAATTACCAACATTTAATTTTGTTGTAGTTACCAACACTTGCTTGTCATAATTACCAACACTTGTTTGTCGTAATTACCAACACTTATTTTTGTCATAATCACCAACACTTATGTTTGTCGTACTCACCAACATTTATGTTTGTCGTAATTACCAACATTTATGTTTGCCGTAATTACCAACATTTATGTTTGTCGTAATTACCAACACTTATATGACTTTTGTGTTGTAATCACCAACACTTTTGTTTACTTCACTGAAGTCTTTTGAGAAAACCTGACAGTTTGGCATTTGTAATATTTTTTGCAGTATTTGAATTAGATTATGTTGTTTTTCCACAAATCAGTAAGCAGTGACATCTTGATTTGATTACGACTTAATTTACGAGACGCTGATATTGTAAGTTTTAACAATGCGCAACTGATAATATGTGTGGTTTTGAAAGAGAATACACTTCAATGTGCAAATTCCAAGGTTTATTCCTTCAGCTACAACATTGTTGAAATCTGCTTTGTCATTAGTTATTACCAATTAGTTTTGAGTTAATTCACATGATCTCAAGTCACGCTAGTTCATGTTATGTGTGATATCCAGTGTTATAACAATAAGAAAAAAATTACTATGCCCACAGTTTGAGTTATGCCAGGTATGGTATTTGGATTACTGCAAGTTTTATGTGCAATGTGCATGCAGTCGTGGTCCCATATTGCAGTAGTGTTTGCCTGACAGATTGCGGGAATGGGTGGCGAAGGCAGCGGAGAGGGAACAAGATCGACAGCAGAAGAAACAGGAACGCGTACAGAGGCGTCGCGCTGTCCCTAGACATCACTTTGATGACCCTGACTATGTGCGACAGAAGACTCATGTGACAGAGGAGTTGGAAGATGCTCTTCAACAAGGTGAGTCCACTGTGGCTAGTACTGAATCCGGTGCCTGTAGACTCTTCAACAAGAAATGCACATAGGCTCTTCAACAAGTTAAGTCCTCTGTGGCTGATACTGAATCCAGTGCTTGTTGACTGCATGTAGACTCTTCAACAAGGTGAGTCCACTGTGGCTGATACTGAATCCAGTGCTTGTTGACTGCATGTAGGCTCTTCAACAAGTTAAGTCCTCTGTGGCTGATACTGAATCCAGTGTTTGTTGACTGCATGTAGACTCTTCAACAAGGTGAGTCCACTGTGGCTGATACTGAATCCAGTGCTTGTTGACTGCATGTAGACTCTTCAACTAGGTGAGTCCTCTGTGGCTGATACTGAATCCAGTGCTTGTTGACTGCATGTAGACTCTTCAACAAGGTGAGTCCTCTGTGGCTGATACTGAATCCAGTGCTTGTTGACTGCATGTAGACTCTTCAACAAGGTGAGTCCACTGTGGCTGATACTGAATCCAGTGCTTGTTGACTGCATGTAGACTCTTCAACAAGGTGAGTCCTCTGTGGCTGATACTGAATCCAGTGCTTGTTGACTGCATGTAGACTCTTCAACAAGGTGAGTCCTCTGTGGCTGATACTGAATCCAGTGCTTGTTGACTGCATGTAGACTCTTCAACAAGGTGAGTCCTCTGTGGCTGATACTGAATCCAGTGCTTGTTGACTGCATGTAGACTCTTCAACAAGGTGAGTCCACTGTGGCTGATACTGAATCCAGTGCTTGTTGACTGCATGTAGACTCTTCAACAAGGTGAGTCCTCTGTGGCTGATACTGAATGCAGTGCTTGTTGACTGCATGTAGACTCTTCAACAAGGTGAGTTCTCTGTGGCTGATACTGAATCCAGTGCTTGTTGACTGCATGTAGACTCTTCAACAAGGTGAGTCCTCTGTGGCTGATACTGAATCCAGTGCTTGTTGACTGCATGTAGACTCTTCAACAAGGTGAGTCCTCTGTGGCTGATACTGAATCCAGTGCATGTTGACTGCATGTAGACTCTTCAACAAGGTGAGTCCACTGTGGCTGATACTGAATCCAGTGCTTGTTGACTGCATGTAGACTCTTCAACAAGGTGAGTCCACTGTGGCTGATACTGAATCCAGTGCTTGTTGACTGCATGTAGACTCTTCAACAAGGTGAGTCCTCTGTGGCTGATACTGAATCCAGTGCTTGTTGACTGCATGTAGACTCTTCAACAAAGTGAGTCCACTGTGGCTGATACTGAATCCAGTGCTTGTTGACTGCATGTAGACTCTTCAACAAGGTGAGTCCACTGTGGCTGATACTGAATCCAGTGCTTGTTGACTGCATGTAGACTCTTCAACAAGGTGAGTCCACTGTGGCTGATACTGAATCCAGTGCTTGTTGACTGCATGTAGACTCTTCAACAAGGTGAGTCCACTGTGGCTGATACTGAATCCAGTGCTTGTTGACTGCATGTAGACTCTTCAACAAGGTGAGTCCTCTGTGGCTGATACTGAATCCAGTGCTTGTTGACTGCATGTAGACTCTTCAACAAGGTGAGTCCTCTGTGGCTGATACTGAATCCAGTGCTTGTTGACTGCATGTAGACTCTTCAACAAGGTGAGTCCTCTGTGGCTGATACTGAATCCAGTGCTTGTTGACTGCATGTAGACTCTTCAACAAGGTGAGTCCACTGTGGCTGATACTGAATCCAGTGCTTGTTGACTGCATGTAGACTCTTCAACAAGGTGAGTCCACTGTGGCTGATACTGAATCCAGTGCTTGTTGACTGCATGTAGACTCTTCAACAAGGTGAGTCCACTGTGGCTGATACTGAATCCAGTGCTTGTTGACTGCATGTAGACTCTTCAACAAGGTGAGTCCACTGTGGCTGATACTGAATCCAGTGCTTGTTGACTGCATGTAGACTCTTCAACAAGGTGAGTCCACTGTGGCTGATACTGAATCCAGTGCTTGTTGACTGCATGTAGACTCTTCAACAAGTTAAGTCCTCTGTGGCTGATACTGAATCCAGTGCTTGTTGACTGCATGTAGACTCTTCAACAAGGTGAGTCCACTAGCAAATGTAATGTCATGGATAACAATTTGAGGTTACCTTCATTTCTCCATATTGACAACATATTGACAACATGCATCCAAGTGTAATATGATGTTATAAAGTTGATGCAACAACAACTGCTTTCAATATTGAGTAGCAGGCAATAAATAAATTTGGTGTACCTATTGCACCTACTCACTCACTTCTAACTTGTCGCAACACAAAGACATTTAACTTTGATTTGTATTCCAGTGTTATTCACATTACTGTGGAATAGCTACTTCATGTCGAATACTTACTTTTGCTACTTGTGTCTGTGACTTTCCATGTTATTTTTTCCAGGTTTCAGAATACGATTAACATGATGATGTTTTGCATTGTGCCTTCATTTTCATGATGTTTCTGCAGATTTGTTCTATGACTTTTCTCCCACAACTTTATTTCCATGATTTTTCTGTTACACTATTTGTTGGATTCCTGCATATAGTTGTCATGAACAAGATCTGTGCTGTGAATGTCTGGCATGACCCACACTTATATCTGTTGTCAATTAGGTACACATTTGTTTTTGCTGGCCCACAGTCATAGGAGATGTGGAATAATAGCAACTTTCTGTATATAGTCAGTTAGTCTGTAATTTGTACTTAATATAATAACATGCAGTTACAAAGTTATATATAAAATCCAAGTTCTTGTTAAAAGAATGATAGCATCAACTGTACTGTACATTGTTGTCAGTTCTGCTGTACATATTAGCCCCCAGTCTCATGATGGACTTGAAGACTTCACCAATTTCCCCTGCCCCCTAGACAAGCACTTGACGTGTAGGCAGAAACAAACTGATCTGTTGTGATGCAGGTTTACAGAACGCTGCCTCAGGAAGTAGAACAACAGACCCAGTGGCTTCTGGCAGTAGAAAGCGACCTGCTGACTCAATGAACTCTTCCAGGATCAAGAAGGCCTGTGAATGGTAAAGTATTATCTCTGTTCAATTCTGGCTCTTTCTTTAATGAAACCAGTTGCTCTCCTAGGTCAGGAGAACCGTGTATATCTGACATGTTCTCAACCTGCGCTCATCAATGTACTAGCTGAGGTCGCATACTGGAATGGTGCCAACATTTGTTTATTGTGTAAGATGCATGTGTCACATTTGTGATTGAATACAATGATTACCTTACAATTGCCTTATATATGGAAGTAGAGCTTTCATACAATGCTAAATGCAGTGGGGAAGATATGATCAGCAAAATGTAGGATAGAAAATGAACAATTTAATACTCCAAAAAATTATTTCATAGTGTGCCTAGGCTGAAATGGTTGCAAAAAAAACAATAAATAAAAACCAGTTCATGTTTTTTTTATTTCTGATAACTTATTTTTGCCCAGTTCAACACCTTGCAATATTTTTGGTCTGTAATTCTGTTTTCACTTTGCCAAGAATTCAAGAAACGTCTCATTTTGGGATGTGAAGACACATGTTTTACACGAGTGCCAGATGGCTTTGTAGCTGTGTTCTAGCTTCTGTGCTTCCTTCATGCAGAAGACATCAAAGCAGCATTGACACAACCAGATGAAGTGAATTCTCACTTTCCAGCCATTGTTGTCTCTGTTTGTTTATCAACACATGGTTCACTGTTGTGTGGCTTTGTAGGTTGGGTATTGACCCTGCTGACTTGAGTGATCTGAGCAGTGACTCTGACAATGACGCGTCACACCCGACATCGTCATGCACACCCCAAGCTAGCAGCTGTGTCACAGCCTCAAGCAACATCGCTGTCAGCACCGTTCCCTCAGCACATGCGTCATCTGACCAGACAGACGAGGCGTCTGTCAAAGGAGGCACACCTGTCCATGCTGAAGCATCTTCTGTGCAGGCAGTGCAAGCAAGCACATCCAGCCATGCAGAGGTGTCATCTACTCAGACAGTGTCATCTGTCACAGGAGAAACGTCATCAGCCCACGCAGAAGTGTCAGGTGTAGATCGAAACAGTTCATCTGTCAGTACAAACGTGGTAGGTGTAGTGCCTACTATACTCTGTCTATTAACCCACAACACTGACAACAATGCTTTCTGATAATGTAATATATATATCAGGGTTCATACAACTCAGCAACTAAAATTCCATACCTTTTCCTGGCTTTTCAAGGCTTCCTTAGAAAAAATTCCATGCCAAAAGCGACTTAAGTTTGAGCACGACGGTTACACCCAACATACATTTTAAACTTAATAATTATAATATATAAACGACATATATTAATAATAATATATGTATAATATTGTAACGATAATATATACACAAACTA
>OY759262.1:43026238-43171238 GCA_963662155.1 Lamellibrachia columna | reverse complement strand
AAACACAAACACTATTTTAAGTACTGTTAATGTTGACCTAGTCAGTGCTGTTTACGTGCACGCGTCACGCTTCGTTACACACGTAGGCCTATGCGGGTGACGATTGGAAACGCATTTCTACGCCGATTTCTGAAAGCCTTGCAATGTACGCTTTCATACTTTTTTTTTTTATGCCTCACATCGTCGACGTTACTGTCAAGTGGAGATTGTACGATTAGATGTTGCGAGCTGATGCCGACGGGTGCCTATGCGTCATTCTGCGTTGTGACAACTCGCACGTCTGCAAGATATGTCCAGCACTACAGACAACCGCAGTCACGCAGGCAGGCACGCAGGCAGGCAGGCACGCATGCACGCACGCACGCACACACGCACGCACACCCTCACGCACGCTCCACGTAGGCCGTTCATTATAATATTATAAAAGGCCATGATTTAAATTAAACTCCCGAACCAATGTCACAAGTGGCAGAGTGACCCAATCAAGATACCCAGCTAGGAGATACCATTTTTTCCTGTGGGGGAAGCAGAATTTATGGGGGGTGGCATTGGGCCAAACCGTGAACCCGTCACACCATCAACGAATGCCACGACACCGAACAATGATGTTAGGCACACATGTTTACACCGCACCGAACAATGATGTTAGGCTCACACATGTTTACATTGCAACAAGACAACTGACGAACATCGATCAATTATTTGTTCAGTGTGTAACTGTAAAATACACGTCGCATGTTTGAAGACGGCTCGATACGTTGAAGGACAAGGATGACGCAGCCAGGACCCGCCAGTATACCTGGGACAGTTGTTTAGCTCACAACCGTTTCTGTTTCGATGCCTGTGTTGACAAGCAACCCGACAGCGCCACACAACACAACACAACCCGACAGCGCCACACAACACAACACAACCCGACAGCGCCACACAACACAACACAACACAACCCGACAGCGCCACACAACACAACACAACACAACACAACCCGACAGCGCCACACAACACAACACAACACAACACAACCCGACAGCGCCACACAACAACGTCGCAACTACAACATACGCTCCATAGAACGCAAACTTGACATACTAACGACTACCATGGTTGGCTCATTCCCAGACTCCGATACAAGTGACCTCACTACTCCAATATTTGCCGAGATAACAGCAAAAAGCCGTGAAATCCTTCAATGAAGCCCGTCCACGAAACTTGCTAGCGACGCTTCCACTTCAAGTGGGGATATTGCCAATACAATATGGCAACACACAGAAAAAAGGCAGTCTGACCATTGTGAATGCGACGACATGAAGAGATCAATAGTTGTCACTGGTGCCCCCGACACACACGAAACAAGAACGACGACGAGACGATGCCACACGTGTACGCCACCTAATCACAACACTCGGCGCCGACCATTCACACATACAACGTGTATTCCGATTCCCGAAACAGCAAACGACATCCACTTATGAAAATTACCTTCCTGAATGAAGATACCAAAGACGAAGTTCTCATGGACAGAAATCATCTCCGAGGTGATACCGATTTCAACAGAGTGTACATCAGGCCTTCATTGCCAAAAGAGATAGGTTGCTGCAAAACGTATAATTTTCGCTTTCTAGATCAGCGGTTCTCAACCTTTTTCTCTCCCCTGTGTCCAATGCAAAATTCCAGGGACCCCCTTACATAAAATATGGCACC
Organism: Lamellibrachia columna; assembly: GCA_963662155.1. Lineage (NCBI taxonomy): Eukaryota > Metazoa > Annelida > Polychaeta > Sabellida > Siboglinidae > Lamellibrachia > Lamellibrachia columna. The sequence continues at coordinate 43,169,537 of OY759262.1, read as the reverse complement.
CCCCGCCTTTTCGCTAAAATGATGTTAAAAGTTATTGCTTTAAAATGTATGTGTTTATTAAACATTAAGAGAAAACGTGTTTACTGTTGCTAGCGTTAACTGCTTGTTAACTATTACTAATCAAACAAACAGATTTAAATGAAATAAATGTCACAGTATATCAATATGTCAGCTTGTATTTACTGGCACTTGTTTTGAGGAGGATGGACGAGTAATAAATTTGTAAATTTTTGTCTCTGTTTGACGGGGCGCTGCTTATAGTAGCACCTAGCGGAATCACTGTGAAGCTATTGCGAAACTGTTGCGTATGGTAATGGTGGAGCTTTGCGTTTAGTTAAATTTTTTCGATTGTTATACGGCAATAAATTTATGGTTTTATTAACGTGATGTGTATATATATGTATAGCATATGTATATACGAGGAGAAGTTTGGTGGCTGTATATGGTCGCTTTCATAGTTAGGTCGGAAACTTTAATGTTGTTTTATTTTACCAGGTAATGTAAAACTATAATATTTTTCCCTGCCATCTCGCCGACCTCCTGGCCTTATCTCTCCCTCTCCCCCTCTCTCTCTCTCTCTCCCTCTCCCTCTCTCTCTCTCCCTCCCCCTCCCCCTCCCCCTCCCCCATTGAATTGAATGCACTTGTTGTAAGTCGCTTTGGATAAGAACGTCTGCTAAATTACTAAATTGTAAATTGTGGTCTAAACCATTGTTACTGGAGTAATGCGCTAACAGACACAGTGCTGTGTGATTCTGAGAAGTAAAATGCCAAGGTAAAATGTTCCTCAACTAGACACTCATTGGTGACATTACTGCAGACACCCAACAGATGCTGCATTGTCACCATGTGAACAAAGCACATACCACATATCACGGCATCCCAAATCGTTCCTCATGCACGCTGCCACCTGCAAAGTGTATTGAAGTCAGAATGACTGCGAACGCAATAAACGAGCATTTTTTCTGTAGTAGTTATACAGACGGTTTTTATCGCAGACAGAAACGGTCGTCGCAGTACTCATAGCAATAAATAAGACCTCTGTGTCAGCCTGACCTGACACGCATGTGTGATGTATTAACTGGTTAACATAACTGTCTGTTCTACTGCTACTCATTTTGGTGGGTTAGAGAGAGAAACCACGACTCCGATTTCACAACAGATAACCTATTTATCATGTTGGATCATTTGATTATGTAGGTTCAAGGTATAATAACCCATGATTTGTAATGGGGTTCGTGTGGAATCTGTGGATGGTGAAGAACGTAAGGTGCCGTCAGTGGGGAAGGAGGGACGGGGGAGGGAGGGGAAGAGAGAATATACCATTATAACATAAAACCTGTAGACGCAAGCTACCTTAGCAAAATTAAATGTGTATAGTAGTGCCACCATCATACCCTAGACTTTGCATTTGTATTTACAGCAATGAGACATTGTTTACTTCACAAGAAACGTGGTTCACATCCCCGAATGTTACAACAATGAGACATTGTTTGCATCACAGTAAACGTGGTTCAAATCCCCGAATGTTTACAACAATGAGACATTGCTTACATCACAAGAAACGTGGTTCACATCCCCCGAATGTTTACAACAATGATACATTGTTTACATTACAAGAAACGTGGTTCACATCCCCAAATGTTTACAACAATGCTGACATCGTCACTTAACCACATTCACAAACTCAATGGGACTTCCATTCACCTAGCGGCTCCAACCTAATAGCCGGGACCTCGATGACGCAGCGATGCACGGCTGCATTGTCAGTTGGCCAGGTGATTTAATACTGTACGTTGATATAAGACGTATTCAAGTACCCGGGTAGTTAATTCACCTGATGGCCTAGATAGATATCACAACAGCGTTAACCAAAGGCGCCAAAAATGAGGACATCGATAACCAGGTTATTTACTGCGATTACCATCAGACTGAGACCTCTTTGCTCGCAGTGTATATATTATGGCGTGCACTTGAAATGGGATACCCAGGACCCTTTAATATAAAACTGTACCACCAGGTTGTAGGCCTTCCACCATGCTGTACCACCAGGTTGTAGGCCTTCCACCATGCTGTACCACCAGACTGTAGGCCTTCCACCATGCTGTACCACCAGGCTGTAGGCCTTCCACCATGCTGTACCACCAGGTTGTAGGCCTACCATCATGCTGTACCACCAGGTTGTAGGCTTACCATCATGCTGTACCACCAGGTTGTAGGCATACCACCACGCTGTACCACCAGGTTGTAGGCCTTCCACCATGCTGTACCACCAGGTTGTAGGCCTAACATCATGCTGTACCACCAGGTTGTAGGCCTTCCACCACGCTGTACCACCAGGCTGTAGGCCTACCATCATGTTGTACCACCAGGTTGTAGGCTTATCACCTTGCTGTACCACCAGGATGTAGGCCTACCACCATGCTGTATCACAAGGATGTAGGCCTACCACCATGCGGTACCACCAGGCTGTAGGCCTTCCACCATGCTGTACCACCAGGCTGTAGGCCTTCCACCATGCTGTACCACCAGGCTGTAGGCTTCCACCATGCTGAACCACCAGGCTGTAGGCTTCCACCATGCTGAACCACCAGGCTGTAGGCCTACCACCATGCTGTACCACCAGGCTGTGGGCCTACCACCATGCTGTACCACCAGGCTGTATGCCTTCCACCATGCTGTACCACCACGCTGTAGGCCTACCACCATGCTGTACCACCAGGCTGTGGGCCTTCCACCATGCTGTATCACCATGCTGTAGGCCTACCACCACGCTGTATCACCAGGTTGTAGGCCTACCACCATGCTGTACCACCATGCTGTACCACCATGCTGTAGGCCTACCACCATGCTGTACCACCAGGCTGTAGGCCTTCCACCATGCTGTACCACCAGGTTGTAGGCCTACCACCACGCTGTATCACCAGGTTGTAGGCCTACCACCATGCTGTACCACCATACTGTAGGCCTACCACCATGCTGTACCACCATACTGTAGGCCTACCACCATGCTGTACCACCAGGCTGTAGGCCTACCACCATGCTGTACCACCAGGCTGTAGGCTTACCACCATGCTGTACCACCAGGTTGTGGGCCTACCACCACGCTGTACCACCAGGCTGTAGGCCTTCCACCATGCTGTACCACCAGGCTGTAGGCCTACCACCATGCTGTACCACCAGGTTGTAGGCCTACCACCACGCTGTACCACCAGGCTGTAGGCCTTCCACCATGCTGTACCACCAGTTTGTAGGCCTACAACCACGCTGTACCACCAGGTTGTAGGCCTACCGCCATGCTGTACCACCAGGCTGTAGGCCTACCACCATGCTGTACTACCAGGTTGTAGGCCTTCCACCATGCTGTAGGCCTACAACCATGCTGTACCACTAGGTTGTAGGCCTACCTTCAGCTAGGCTGTATCACAAGACAATACAAACAAATTATGCCTACCAGAATCCTCAATCCTGTTTAATGTTACTTTCAGAATATTTCAGCACCCAGTTTCGTGTCTGTTTCTCCAGCCACGATACATGTAACTTCCACCTAAATATTAAGTGTACCTAAGATACACACATCATCGTCTAGTAATGTTTTTCATGACACCAGGCTAAAGGTGGCGGCTGTACAAGTACGGTTACTCGCATAAACCCAATTAGAATGTCATCTGACATTTCACCAATGAAGATGATGCCAACAAAGGGGTCAAAGTGTAGATCTTTGTGCGACTCGTGCATTGATGGTTTTGACGCCAGAGCCTATTTCACCGACAGTGACTTTGAGAACTCTATTGCTCATGTAGCAGTTCAGCAAAGAGTGTTCTTTGTATTGTATTCTTGTTTCTGGTCAATGGCATTGTGCAACTGTTGTACGATATGTGTTACGACATCGGCCGTAGAATGGTGCATTAAAAAATCAAACCGATTGTCTGATATTGCTTTATTCTTACAGGCACATGTGCTTCCAAATGGTCAAGTTTATTAACTATTTCCATCAGCATGCTGATGGTGCAAAGCAGTGAAACTGCTCGGAAGTTGTTCGGGTCATATTTATCCTTCTGCTTGTGACAGGGGATGACGTGAACTCCCTTGCATTGCTTGTGGCAGGGGGTAACGTGAGCTCCCTTCCATTGCTTGTGGCAGGGGGTGATGTGAGCGCCCTTCCATTGCTTGTGGCAGGGGTGACGTGAGCGCCCTTCCATTGCTTGTGGCAGGGGTGACGTGAGCTCCCTTCCATTGCTTGTGGCAGGGGGTGACGTGAGCTCCCTTCCACTGCTTGTGGCAGGGGATGACGTGAGCTCCCTTCCATTGTTTATGGCAGGGGATGACATGAGCTCCCTTCCACTGCTTGTGGCAGGGGATGACGTGAGCTCCCTTCCATTGCTTGTGGCAGGGGGTGACGTGAGCTCCCTTCCATTGCTTGTGGCAGGGGGTGACGTGAGCTCCCTTCCATTGCTTGTGGCAGGGGGTGACGTGAGCTCCCTTCCACTGCTTGTGGCAGGGGATGACGTGAGCTCCCTTCCATTGTTTATGGCAGGGGATGACATGAGCTCCCTTCCACTGCTTGTGGCAGGGGATGACGTGAGCTCCCTTCCATTGCTTGTGGCAGGGGGTGACGTGAGCTCCCTTCCATTGCTTGTGGCAGGGGGTGACGTGAGCTCCCTTCCATTGTTTATGGCAGGGGATGACATGAGCTCCCTTCCACTGCTTGTGGCAGGGGATGACGTGAGCTCCTTTCCATTGCTTGTGGCAGGGGATGACGTGAGCTCCCTTCCATTGCTTGGACATGGTTCCCTTCTTGCTGCATTGTTGGAATAACCTGGCAAATGCATGGTTGGGCCGGCTCTGGAGCAACACTATACTGTGAATCCAACTAGTAGATGAATGTCACCAATAGCTCCATATATCCAGCTTTGTTGGAATCCTCGTTTGTGCTATTATCGTGTATTGTGCATCCTAATGAAAAAGGGCTATTGAGAATGATTGAATAAAATTATTGTAGAACTCAAAATCACCATGACAAACTATCACAAAATGTTTATTCTGTATGTGATCACACAGATGACGTGCACACTGCAATGATAGGTTGTCACTGCAGTGATAGGTTGTCACTGTAGTGATAAGTTGTCACTGCAGTGATAGGTAGTCACTGTAAGTCAACTGAAGCAGTAAAATAAGTGGAATTAACATTAGTACACCACAACTACATTGAAATGGGAACTCACATCAGCCAGCGACATCCCAGCGTGTTATCACACGTCAGTGCATGTGAAATAGAAACCACTCAACCATTTACTTAACATTCATGCTATGCCAATCACATGCAAGGACTGACATCTGCATGCATGGAGTGGGTGCGTGTCAGTCTCTCCCATTCTATCGTGTACTCGTATAAACACTCTGCTCTGTTACCTGCTGACGGTTGAGTAGGACACATTCAGTCATTGCAAATAGGCCTACATTAGAGACTGACATCTGCATGCATGGAGTGGGTGCGTGTCAGTCTCTCCCATTCTATCGTGTACTCGTATAAACACTCTGCTCTGTTACCTGCTGACGGTTGAGTAGGACACATTCAGTCATTGCAAATAGGCCTACATTAGAGAGTAAACCAAGCTGACTAAGTGCACTGAAAAATATGACATCCAAATTAACTGCATGAGTATGTACTACATTATGTATAGAGATGATGTAAAGAGATTCCATTACGTTTTTCGACATTAATTAATACATTGTCGTATAAACCAGTTGTAGTCAACCTTGGGTGAGGGACACATTTAGTAATTGATTGAAATGCTGCCATGCCATGGTGGTCAAAATACAAGTGGTCACTGACAGATGGCATATAGACCTAGCAATCATCACATCGATGGTCACTTACATAAGGCCTATAGACCTGTATGTAGTGCCTTCTTTCTTTTTTATCTTGTTGAATTTGTATATGAATATTTACAGAAAATATATAGTGGTGGAGATGGGGGAGGGGAGACGGGTGGTGGAGATGGGGGAGGGGAGACGGGTGGTGGAGATGGGGGAGTGGAGACAGGTGGTGGAGATGGGGGAGTGGAGACGGGTGGTGGAGATGGGGGAGTGGAGACGGGTGGTGGAGATGGGGGAGGGGAGACGGGTGGTGGAGATGGGGGAGTGGAGACGGGTGGTGGAGATGGGGGAGTGGAGACGGGTGGTGGAGATGGGGGAGGGGAGACGGGTGGTGGAGATGGGGGAGTGGAGACGGGTGGTGGAGATGGGGGAGGGGAGACGGGTGGTGGAGATGGGGGAGTGGAGACAGGTGGTGGAGATGGGGGAGTGGAGACAGGTGGTGGAGATGGGGGAGTGGAGACGGGTGGTGGAGATGGGGGAGGGGAGATGGGTGGTGGAGATGGGGGAGGGGAGACGGGTGGTGGAGATGGGGGAGTGGAGATGGGGGAGTGGAGACGGGTGGTGGAGATGGGGGAGTGGAGACGGGTGGTGGAGATGGGGGAGGGGAGACGGGTAGTGGAGATGGGGGAGTGGAGACGGGTGGTGGAGATGGGGGAGGGGAGACGGGTGGTGGAGATGGGGGAGGGGAGACGGGTGGTGGAGACGGGTGGTGGAGACGGGTGGTGGAGATGGGGGAGGGGAGACGGGTGGTGGAGACGGGTGGTGGAGACGGGTGGTGGAGATGGGTGGTGGAGATAGGGGAGGGGAGACGGGTGGTGGAGATGGGGAGTGGAGACGGGTGGTGGAGATGGGAGGAATGGAGATGGGTGGTGGAGTTGGGAGGAATGGAGATGGGTGGTGGAGTTGGGAGGAATGGAGATGGGTGGCGGAGATGGGAGGAATGGAGATGGGTGGTGGAGATGGGAGGAATGGAGATGGGTGGTGGAGATGGGTGGTGGAGTTGGGAGGAATGGAGATGGGTGGTGGAGATGGGAGGAATGGAGATGGGTGGTGGAGATGGGTGGTGGAGTTGGGAGGAATGGAGATGGGTGGTGGAGTTGGGAGATGGGTGGTGGAGATGGGGGAGGGGAGACGGGTGGTGGAGATGGGGGAGTGGAGATGGGAGGAATGGAGATGGGTGGTGGAGTTGGGAGGAATGGAGATGGGTGGTGGAGTTGGGAGGAATGGAGATGGGTGGTGGAGATGGGAGGAATGGAGATGGGTGGTGGAGATTGGAGGAATGGAGATGGGTGGTGGAGTTGGGAGGAGTGGAGTTGGGAGGAATGGAGATGGGTGGTGGAGTTGGGAGATGGGTGGTGGAGATGGGGGAGGGGAGACGGGTGGTGGAGATGGGGGAGTGGAGATGGGAGGAATGGAGATGGGTGGTGGAGATGGGAGGAATGGAGATGGGTGGTGGAGTTGGGAGGAATGGAGATGGGTGGTGGAGTTGGGAGGAATGGAGATGGGTGGTGGAGTTGGGAGATGGGTGGTGGAAATGGGGGAGGGGAGACGGGTGGTGGAGATGGGGGAGTGAAGATGGGAGGAATGGAGATGGGAGGAATGGAGATGGGTGGTGGAGATGAGAGGAGTGGAGACGAGTGGTAGAGATGGGGGAGTGGAGACAGGTGGTGGAGATGGGAGGAGTGGAGATGGGTGCTGGAGATGGGGGAGGGGAGACGGGTGGTGGAGATGGGAGGAGTGGAGAAGGGTGGTGAAAATGGGAGGAGTGGAGACGGGTGGTGGAAATGGGAGGAGTGAAGATTGGTGGTGGAGATGGGAGGAGTGAAGATTAGTGGTGGAGATGGGAGGATTGGACACGGGTGGTGGAGATGAGAGGATTGGAGATGGGAGGGCTGGAGATGGGAGGACTGGAGACGGGTGGTGGAGATGGGAGGACTGGAGATGGGTGGAGATGGGAGGAGTGGAGATGGGAGGAGTGGAGACGGGTGGTAGAGACAGCAGTAATTGAAGGAGACCAAATCAAGGACCCGTATTGATGCCAGCCTCACTCCAGACTTCAGGAACAAAGAGGAGAAGAAGAACAACAAATATTACTATTGAGTAACTTAAGCCTATTCATACATGAGTATATTTCAATGATATATTTTACTCTTGACATAAGACAGAACAACAGAAAAACACCAGATACAAGATCATCTGCTATTCAAGAAATCTACTGTTTCAGACATGAATGAGTTGTTTGTACAACGGACGTATGAGACAAAATTAAAACTGATGATTTACAAGATGTTGAAACATCTTATTCCAAGATAATAATCACCAGCTGCCAGTGAGGCTGGTTGGCCAACTGTTGATGCATCTAAACAAGGCAGTGTCAATGTGTTTTAGTGTTTTAGTGACAAGAACCAGAAAGGGAACGTCACCGTCAGATTAAGTGTCTGTGTCACTACCAACACCACAATACTCTTCTGTGTGTCCCTGGTCATACCACTGTTCTAGTGACACGTCATCATCGGAGTCACTACTTGCTCCAGGATGCTCCTCCGTGTGTCCCTGGTCGTATCACTGTTCTAGTGTTGCATCGTCATCGGAGTCACTACCTGCTCCAGGATGCTCCTCCGTGTGTCCCTGGTCGTATCACTGTTCTAGTGTTGCATCGTCATCGGAGTCACTACCTGCTCCAGGATGCTCCTCCGTGTGTCCCTGGTCATATCACTGTTCTAGTGTTGCATCGTCATCGGAGTCACTACCTGCTCCAGGATGCTCCTCCGTGTGTCCCTGGTCGTATCACTGTTCTAGGGTTGCATCGTCATCAGAGTCATTACCTGCTGCAGGATGCTCCTCTGTGTGTCCCTGTTCGTATCACTGTTCTAGGGTTGCATCGTCATCGGAGTCACTACCTGCTCCAGGATGCTCCTCCGTGTGTCCCTGGTCATATCTCCTGAAGCGTCGTTCCACCACCTTCTGTTTTGGCTGTTGCAGCTCACCCGGCATCTGGCGGTACTGTCAGCATACAAGACATGTCAACACACATGATGCATCAACACACAAGACGCATCAACACACAAGACATGTCAACACAAGACTGTGTCAACACACAAGATGTGTCAACACACAAGACGTGTCAACACACAAGACATGTCAACACACAAGACGTGTCATCACACAAAACATGTCAACACACAAGACATGTCATCATACATGCAGGACGTGTCAACACAGACATGTCAACACACAAAATGTGTCAACACACCAGGCGTGTCATCACACAAAATACGTCAACACACAAAAATTTTCAACGAACAAGACTGGTAAACACAACATATGTTAACATGTTTGATATTATTAAATAGCCAGATGTGTTCTACATTTTGAACAGTTTCACATTTTTAAGCAGTACATCTTTTGTAAATGATCAGTGTTACACTGTTATCAATAATGGACCAGTGTGTGTTCTGAATACAAACCATAGCGGAATATCAAGATCTGTCATTTAGAGGTTGCCACATTTCTCACTCATTACTCTAAGCCAATCTGTGTTGGATTACGACACTATTGTATATCAATGCCGTCACTCATCCTGCTACACAACAAGTGTGGCACTACGACACTGTTGTATATCAATGCTGTCACTCATCCTGCTATACAACAAGTGTGGCACTATGATAGCAGTATGATAACAGTGTCACAGTTGCTAATCCACTCTACGCACCTTTGTCACATTTACTGCACGTAGCACGGATGTGTCAGGTCACTTACCCCGTGGTGTGAGATCAACTGGTTCACCTTGGTCTTGTAGAACTCAAACACAAACTGAGTCATGTGAGCCATGTCTTCTATGATGAGTGGAGGCTCTTCAGGTGGTGTGTCATTCTGTCAACACATACAGTATACAATATACCTACAGGATACCTACAGGAGTGTGTCATTATGTGAACTCATGTATAGTGTATAGTGAGTGGAGGCCCTATGGGGGGTGTGTCACTCTGTCAACTCATGTATAGTGTACGACGAGTGGAAGCCCTACAGAGGGTGTGTCATTCTGTCAACTCATGTATAGCGTATGGTGAGTGGAGGCCCTACAGGGGTGTGTCATTCTGTCAACTCATGTATAGTGTATGGTGAGTGGAGGCCCTACAGGGGGTGTGTCATTCTGTCAACTCATGCATAGTGTATGGTGAGTGGAGGCCCTACATGGGGTGTGTCATTCTGTCAACTCATGTATAGTGTATGGTGAGTGGAGGCCCTACAGGGGGTGTGTCATTCTGTCAACTCATGTATAGTGTGTGGTGAGTGGAGGCCCTACAGAGGGTGTGTCATTCTGTCAACTCATGTATAGTGTGTGGTGAGTGGAGGCCCTACAGGGGGTGTGTCATTCTGTCAACTCATGTATAGTGTCTGGTGAGTGGAGGCCCTACAGGGGGTGTGTCATTCTGTCAACTCATGTATAGTGTATGGTGAGTGGAGGCCCTACAGGGGGTGTGTCATTCTGTCAACTCATGTATAGTGTGTGGTGAGTGGAGGCCCTACAGAGGGTGTGTCATTCTGTCAACTCATGTATAGTGTGTGGTGAGTGGAGGCCCTACAGGGGGTGTGTCATTCTGTCAACTCATGTATAGTGTCTGGTGAGTGGAGGCCCTACAGGGGGTGTGTCATTCTGTCAACTCATGTATAGTGTATGGTGAGTGGAGGCCCTACAGGGGGTGTGTCATTCTGTCATCTCATGTATATTGTGTGGTGAGTGGAGGCCCTACAGGGGGTGTGTCATTCTGTCAACTCATGTATAGTGTATGGTGAGTGGAGGCCCTACAGGGGTGTGTCATTCTGTCAACTCATGTATAGTGTATGGTGAGTGGAGGCCCTATGGGGGGTGTGTCACTCTGTCAACTCATGTATAGTGTACGACGAGTGGAAGCCCTACAGAGGGTGTGTCATTCTGTCAACTCATGTATAGCGTATGGTGAGTGGAGGCCCTACAGGGGTGTGTCATTCTGTCAACTCATGTATAGTGTATGGTGAGTGGAGGCCCTACAGGGGTGTGTCATTCTGTCAACTCATGTATAGTGTATGGTGAGTAGAGACCCTACAGGGGTGTGTCATTCTGTCAACTCATATATAGTGTATGATGAGTGGAGGCCCTACAGGGGGTGTGTCATTCTGTTAACTCATGTATAGTGTATGGTGAGTGGAGGCCCTACAGGGGGTGTGTCATTCTGTTAACTCATGTATAGTGTGTGGTGAGTGGAGGCCCTACAGGGGGTGTGTCATTCTGTCAACTCATGTATAGTGTCTGGTGAGTGGAGGCCCTACAGGGGGTGTGTCATTCTGTCAACTCATGTATAGTGTATGGTGAGTGGAGGCCCTACAGGGGGTGTGTCATTCTGTCAACTAATGTATAGTGTATGGTGAGTGGAGGCCCTACAGGGGGTGTGTCATTCTGTTAACTCATGTATAGTGTATGGTGAGTGGAGGCCCTACAGGGGGTGTGTCATTCTGTCAACTCATGTATAGTGTATGGTGAGTGGAGGCCCTACAGGGGGTGTGTCATTCTGTCAACTCATGTATAGTGTATGGTGAGTGGAGGCCCTACAGGGGGTGTGTCATTCTGTCAACTCATGTATAGTGTGTGGTGAGTGGAGGCCCTACAGGGGGTGTGTCATTCTGTCAACTCATGTATAGTGTATGGTGAGTGGAGGCCCTACAGGGGGTGTGTCATTCTGTCAACTCATGCATAGTGTATGGTGAGTGGAGGCCCTACAGGGGGTGTGTCATTCTGTCAACTCATGTATAGTGTGTGGTGAGTGGAGGCCCTACAGGGGTGTGTCATTCTGTCAACTCATGTATAGTGTATGGTGAGTGGAGGCCCTACAGGGGTGTGTCATTCTGTCAACTCATGTATAGTGTATAGTGAGTGGAGGCCCTACGGGGGGTGTGTCACTCTGTCAACTCATGTATAGTGTACGACGAGTGGAAGCCCTACAGAGGGTGTGTCATTCTGTCAACTCATGTATAGCGTATGGTGAGTGGAGGCCCTACAGGGGTGTGTCATTCTGTCAACTCATGTATAGTGTATGGTGAGTGGAGGCCCTACAGGGGGTGTGTCATTCTGTCAACTCATGCATAGTGTATGGTGAGTGGAGGCCCTACAGGGGGTGTGTCATTCTGTCAACTCATGTATAGTGTATGGTGAGTGGAGGCCCTACAGGGGGTGTGTCATTCTGTCAACTCATGTATAGTGTGTGGTGAGTGGAGGCCCTACAGGGGTGTGTCATTCTGTCAACTCATGTATAGTGTGTGGTGAGTGGAGGCCCTACAGGGGGTGTGTCATTCTGTCAACTCATGTATAGTGTCTGGTGAGTGGAGGCCCTACAGGGGGTGTGTCATTCTGTCAACTCATGTATAGTGTATGGTGAGTGGAGGCCCTACAGGGGGTGTGTCATTCTGTCAACTCATGTATAGTGTGTGGTGAGTGGAGGCCCTACAGGGGGTGTGTCATTCTGTCAACTCATGTATAGTGTATGGTGAGTGGAGGCCCTACAGGGGTGTGTCATTCTGTCAACTCATGTATAGTGTATGGTGAGTGGAGGCCCTATGGGGGGTGTGTCACTCTGTCAACTCATGTATAGTGTACGACGAGTGGAAGCCCTACAGAGGGTGTGTCATTCTGTCAACTCATGTATAGCGTATGGTGAGTGGAGGCCCTACAGGGGTGTATCATTCTGTCAACTCATGTATAGTGTATGGTGAGTGGAGGCCCTACAGGGGTGTGTCATTCTGTCAACTCATGTATAGTGTATGGTGAGTAGAGACCCTACAGGGGTGTGTCATTCTGTCAACTCATGTATAGTGTATGGTGAGTGGAGGCCCTACAGGGGGTGTGTCATTCTGTTAGCTCATGTATAGTGTATGGTGAGTGGAGGCCCTACAGGGGGTGTGTCATTCTGTTAACTCATGTATAGTGTGTGGTGAGTGGAGGCCCTACAGGGGGTGTGTCATTCTGTCAACTCATGTATAGTGTGTGGTGAGTGGAGGCCCTACAGGGGGTGTGTCATTCTGTCAACTCATGTATAGTGTCTGGTGAGTGGAGGCCCTACAGGGGGTGTGTCATTCTGTCAACTCATGTATAGTGTATGGTGAGTGGAGGCCCTACAGGGGGTGTGTCATTCTGTCAACTCATGTATAGTGTATGGTGAGTGGAGGCCCTACAGGGGTGTGTCATTCTGTCAACTCATGTATAGTGTATGGTGAGTGGAGGCCCTACAGGGGTGTGTCATTCTGTCAACTCATGCATAGTGTATGGTGAGTGGAGGCCCTACAGGGGTGTGTCATTCTGTCAACTCATGTATAGTGTATGGTGAGTGGAGGCCCTACAGGGGATGCGACACTCAAAGCTCTACATAATTTGACGCGATAAACCTAGCAATGAACCAGACAAAATTCAACAAGTGAAGACAGTGCTGCCACGTACCTTCCTGCTGCTGGGAAACGTCTCGTTTGGGACGAGGTGAGGCTTGAGTGGGCGTTTCATCAGTTGATTGAAGGCTGGAGTTAACTCAAAGCAGTTCTGGAAGAGATTCACCCTTGCGAACACATACAGGCCGAGCCTGGCTCTTGACATGGCCACCACCAGACGCCTGACGTCTCTGGGAAACAAACAGTCAGTGTAGAAGACCCATTCATAGCACCATGGTAACATGATACTTTTGTAGTATTTCATAAACATATTTTTGACTTTCTGTTGAAATACCAAGAATTAGGATGGTGGGAAATTGTGTTGTACCCAATTTTTTTTAAAGGACTAGGTTGGTTTTTTTAATGGTATTTAAAAGCCAGTAGTTCTTGGTCACATAGCAAGCAAACATAAAATCACTGAGACAGTAAACATTGTCTGTTTTCTGTGATAATAAATTCATCCAACAGCCTGTTGCTTGGTTGGAACATTTTTGAAAAGTCATTTGTATCAAATGAAATAAACAAACTTTATGCTGGCAGGTGATTTTGAATATTGACAACATATGTACTGCCACCTAGTGGGTTTATAAGTAACTAGATGGACAAGTGATTCAAGTGTAGACTGTGAGATATACTGTACAATACTTAATATACTGTACAATACTTAATATACTGTACAATACTTAAAATCCCCAAAACCTAATGCATCACATTTCTGTTTTGACCTGAAGCCATATATACTAATCTTTGCTCATTTACTTATCTTACTCTGGAAAACCTTAAACTGTGCCATGCTTGACAACGTGCTGTGTTGACTTGATCCTGGTAGACTACACCACTGAGAGGACTCCTGTCTTCTAACACAGCTATTAAGTATGTAAGCAGTGACTTGATCCTGGTAGACTACACCACTGAGAGAACTCCTGTCTTCTAATACGGCTATTAAGTATGTAAGCAGTGACTTGATCCTGGTAGACTACACCACTGAGAGAACTCCTGTCTTCTAACATGGCCAGGGTTGAAAAAAATCATGATTTTTTTAAAAAAATCAGATTTTTTTAATTTAAATCGGATTTAAAAAAATATATATATTTTTTTTTAAATCTGGTATATAGACAATTATAGATGTTTAAATTTGTACACTCTTTCAAACATGTTCTATTCAAATTGATTTGGGTTCTTGTCTTAACAGAGGGTACATGATTTTTGCTTATATAAATACATTAGACAATGTTCACAAGGAATACCCCCTGTAGTTGCATAATCTGTCTTGGAAAGGAAAGCATGTTGTGTGCCTGTGGCTGTAGCAGTGCTAATTATTGTTTGCTGAGAGGGTGGATTAGCACCTGTCCAGGGATCTGTGTACTCTAAGGGTCTCTAACCAGAATACAAACTGGTACAGTATTAAACAACTGAGTCAACATACTGAACAACAACAACAACTAAGTGGACTTTAACTCAGGGCTTCTGACTTAAAAAGATACTTCCTCTGGAAGACATGTTTGTGTGGCTTCACTGCATTCAAAAAGGGAATAGTTCAAACATACACAATGTCATAAAATATTTGACTATCAGGCTATCTGGTGTCAATACAGCTACACAAGTGTGCGCACTTTGTGTTTTGTATTAAAAACATAATTTTTGCTTGATGCTTGTAAACAATTATTTATGTTAAATTCATATAAATCAGCGATTAAAAAAACGGCTATTAAGTATGTAAGCAGTGACTTGATCTTGGTAGACTACACCACTGAGAGAACTCCTGTCTTCTAACACGGCTATTAAATATGTAAGCAGTGACTTGATCCTGGTAGACTACACCACTGAGAGAACTCCTGTCTTCTAACACGGCTATTAAGTATGTAAGCAGTGACTTGATCCTGGTAGACTACACCACTGAGAGAACTCCTGTCTTCTAACATGGCTATTAAGTATGTAAGCAGTGACTTGATCCTGGTAGACTACACCACTGAGAGAACTCCTGTCTTCTAACACGGCTATTAAATATGTAAGCAGTGACTTGATCCTGGTAAACTACACCACTGAGAGAACTCCTGTCTTCTAACACGGCTATTAAATATGTAAGCAGTGACTTGATCCTGGTAGACTACACCACTGAGAGAACTCCTGTCTTCTAACATGGCTATAAAGTATGTAAGCAGTGATGAAGTCCACTAACCTCAAATGACCGACAGCCTTCGTGCGGACAAGTGACAGTAAGATGAAGTCATTCTGCTGACCCTGGTACCTGTCCACTGTGGTCACCTGTCACAACCAACAGTCATACACAGTCATATCTCATGTAACTAGAGAGATCAAAGGTAAGTAGCAATGACCAATAGAACAATGTTCACACTGAAAGTCACAAGGTAACGTAACCTGGAGATTATAAATTTAAAGTTTTTAAATAAAAAGTAGATTGCTCCCTTCAAACATGTGTGTTTAGCAGGGCCAGTGTGAGCACGTGCTTCTACTAAATGTTTCACAATCGATTGTTGTATTTTATATTAACAAAAGTCATTGATCCTTACTTGGAGCTTGTCAACAAGTTGTAATTAAGCAAGATGTTATTGCATTAATGACCAATGCTCCAACCAATTAATGGTGACACCTCACCTTCTTAAAGAAGAAACCTTATCTAATAGAGCAATTGATGCCGAAATCAAACGACAACATCGCCATGAACGTGCGCTCGAACAAATCAGCAGCCAGAGCTTGCATGCCGATACTGCGGAAGGAAATTGGCGGCTCGTATTGGCCAACTATCCTATGAAAAAGCAGGGCACGAAATAAGCTGTATCGCATCGCATTTTGCGATGCATATATTGCGGTTTGCTAGTCAACTGCATTTTTGTATCGCAAACTTTGCGATGCAATATTCGTGAATAATTTTGTTTTGTTTTGATCAAGCGGTAACTGTCGTAGCATCGTAGGCATGGGCGCCGCCATTTTTCTCACGCGATTTTCGCGAAATGGAAATGCAATTTTACCAATGCATAATCCCCTAGCGCAATACTTGCTAGAGGGGTTACATCAATTCGTTTGCACGTGTGTGGCAGCATACGGAGTTGTTTCGAAGTGCAGGCTCAGAGATTCCACTAGCCTATGAAATATTCCGATACCTGGTACCGGATTTTTTTCCAGTACGAGGCACACGTCAAGCGGTACCCAGTCTTTCCGAAAACAGAACGACGCTACTAACGCACACAAAACACCTGCAATGATGTCTGCGAGTTCAAAACGTAGCGTCCCATATGCGTTGAGCACCAGTCGAAATCACAGGCGTTTGCAGTCGCAAAACAATAAATTTGACGATGATCAGTGCTCCTGATTAAGCATCACGGTAACTGCCGCCTGTGTCTGTGTAATCTGTTGCGAAATCTATGGGTGCTTACTACAAATGTTTACCATAGAAATTTACCCCTGGGCCTGGCTCCCCTTGCAAGACAAACGCCTGAATCCAATCACAGCCCAACTTGTTTATATGGTAATTATCATCTAGCCAGTAAGGCGAAAGGCGGGAAAACATAGGGAGTAACCCCAGCACTTGTTGGGTTGACACTGCAATAAACAAATGGCTGCAATCGTTCATGGCGTATAGACTAGCTATAGTTGTCTCTGCGGCCAGAGTGGGAGACAACTTGATCTTAGAAGAAATTGTGTTTTTCGGTGCGCATTTTGAATATTCCTCGCAACATTTTAACATGTTGCCGCTGGATGTGTTTTCGGAAGAAAAAAGTATAAATTATTATTTTATTTATAACAAAGATACCAACCCACCCAATTTCACGTTCAACTCCCAATTCCCGATATGCCATTTTATAGCATCAAAAACTCCCAATAACAACGCCTTTTCCCATTAATAAAAAAAAGCATTGCGAAGTAGTTTTGTATGCCACCAACAACTGAGTGTATTGCTCTAGTTATTAGTGCCTGGGAACAGCGCGCTGTCTCAATTCCCAAAATATTTGCATTACGGTCGTTGACAACATTATAACCACATCAAAGCCAAGTCGACCACACGCATGAATGTATAAAAGTGCAAAATCATGAAATGGTGTTGTTTTCATAACTCCCCAAATCACAAGTAATCTGCTATACAAAAATGCTATGCAAAATTTGTGTTTGCTATGCAACTCATTTTGCATAGCAACAATTGCTATGCAATTTTTTAGATTTATTTCGACACTGAAAAGCGTGTGCGAGAAAACATTGAACAATTTGCGATGTTAATGTCATACTCAAAACCGAGAAGACCGCCGACAATAATATTCAGTCTACTATTCATATGCAAACTTTTGTTTATGCACTGGTCTTTATCTGTGTATTCAAATAAATACTGTATGCTAAAAAATATGTTCGTCATTGCCAGACGTTTTGTGGCAATCTGACTAAAAAGACACTACCAGCATTTTGGACTAAACCTACACAAACAATTGTAGATATGTCGCTGTAAGAAAGAACTGCCATATTGTTACCTTGTGTGGCCGTCCAAGCAGAGGGTTGCCAGAACATCTCTGTTCAATGACATCCCTGATGAGATGTTTCTGACCATTGTAAGTTGTGAGAATGGAGATGTTCTGTGCTGGGAAGCCAAGAAGGCGCATGTACATGAATGTGGCCACCACGTACTCGGCCTCAGCCAGGTTCTACAACACACATAATACATGAATATAATAATACATGAATGTGGCCACCACATACTCGGCCTCAGCCAGGTTCTACAACACACATAATACGTAGGTTTTATTGATAAATAATAGTATGTCTATAAATTTTTTGAAAATTGTAGAATTCACCTCAAAAAAATATTCGGAAAACCATACTGAGCTTTTGTGACCTATTTAAATGTACTTTTCATTGTTTTTTTATTACACACATGCATCTTTAATATAAATATCATGCATCGTACAAAAACTGGGCTGGGCCAATCATTCAAACCCATAATTATGAAAACCACAACAGTACTAAATGTTCTTGGTAGTGATGATGCGTAACTGGTGAGGATGACAGCCTCTGATGAAATGACACAGGATGATTGGGGAAGGCCGAGATGACACCAACGGCCCGAATATGTCAAAACACAAAATACACAAAGCATACAAATCATCACTAGAAAGAACTCAGTCCAAAGATGGACTGGGTTTGGAGAGATGACATCTACAGGAGACACCCTACTTGAGGAGCCGTAGAGGGACACCAGAGAGCACAGAAGAGCTTCATGAAGTGGAATTCTGTGAATGATTGAATTATTAGTGCAAGATTCTATTCTGGGTCAGAAAAAGAACAGTAATACAGATATATAACCCAAATAATGATGCTGATGATGAAAATAATCTATGAACAACTTCAGAAGGAAATAGTCGCAACACCTATGTACGATCTACTCAAGAGGATAAGTAAGTGTTCTTCCTTGTTGCTTCCTTTATAAAGGGTTGAGGTACTGCTGCACCACCCCAGTTGTTATCCCTTTCCACGTCTCCCTATCGGGAAGTACGGCTCATACAAAAGAGGTTATCTGACCCCCCAGTCTGTCCTCTATAAGCCATAGTTACCTGGTAGAAATAGGGATTTGGTTCCGACTCTCCGACTCCATTGAAGTCGCCGACATCGATCAGCTGGAAGTCGTAGAAGAAGCCAGCATTGGCAAAGCGGTACTCTCGCCATATGTGGATGTGAGGAAGATTACCGAGTTTCTTGTAGCGCCAGTTGTACAGCTCACACAGACTGCAACATAGGTCAAAGAAACTTAACCCTAGGAGTGACCAATGATAAATTTCCATGGTGTACACAAAAAGTTATTCATAAGGGTGCTTTTAAAAATTCATAACATCGCTAATAATTATCGCACAAATGTGATTGAGGTATCATTTTGTTGCTAAAAAGACTCTTTTATTATAATAAAATGATAAAAACTACAGCACATAATCTTATCATGGGGATATTACTTCTTGAATTTCATCAAAAAAAGAAAGCAACATTTTTTATTTTCACCCTGCTACTAGATAATTACTGAGTGGCTGTGTGTTCCTATGTCCTAGTAGATAAATGTAGCCATTCATATTAGCTACAAAAATAAAACAAATATGAATCAAATATGTTGAGAACTTTTATTTTTATGATTTTTTCCAACACTGGACTATGCTGATTCAGACAGGCAAATCGGTCCCAAGTCGTTTACCGTGGTAGTGCGGGCTGTCAAGGCCGGTGGAAATTACGATGGCAACTTGCTGATATTTACCTCAAGAAAGCCCGCAACATCGTTCTAACTGTATGAACTAGTACAATAACGTGATTCACTAATGCTGTTATTCAATTTGCCGAAATATTGATGCGGAAACATGAAATAATCTGGCCTAAAGTGAACTGACACAGAACGAAGTTAGAAAACAAAATGCAGATTAGTAAATAAAAAAGCTCAGACAGTCCAGATAACACATGTTGTAACGACAATTGCTCATTTGCTGCCTCATTCACATGTATTCGAATAGGCCAATCCGAGAGCTACATTTAGATACTATGAATGGAAACGTAAATTTATTCTGCGGAGCATAGTAAAAGCAACCAAATATTATGCGTTTTGTAAGCTAGATTGTCATTAGCTATCATTGACTATGCTCATGAATAAATATGAAACAAAACGAAGAGTAATTCAGCTTTCCAATGATATCATTTGTTCCCATGTGAGATACTGGTGACGGAAACGAAAATTGTTCCTGCAGAGTGATACCAAAATCGGCCGGAATGCTTTTCACACTGATCGTGCAAGCCGAATTCGGTCACTCCCAGGGGTAAAGGTATTCGCGAAAAATCCTACCTACCTAGTATCCACTACAATATGCTAACTTGCTTGTGCAAATACTTTGAGGAAATCATCGGACAAACTATTAAATAATTTTTACTGGATCTGGTTATAATTTGGCAGGAAACGGGCAACAAAAATGGTGCAGCTCTATATACTATGACATACCAAGGCTATTCACACTTTACAAGTTACGTGATCTAATGATCAGTCAATTGTGTCGATGATTATAACAAGAGTATCTGCTCTTTTATTAAAACGACTGCACATTTTACTTAGATTATTAACACACTCCAAATGTAAACATCAATGAATCCGGTCCATGATTAGTTAACTTAATAGTCTTAACTGTGGCTGCACAGTGCACACTGTGAGCAGTAGTAAGTTTAGTCTTAACTGTGGCTGCACAGTGCACACTGTGAGCAGTAGTAAGTTTAGTCTTAACTGTGGCTGCACAGTGCACACTGTGAGCAGTAGTAAGTTTAGTCTTAACTGTGGCTCCACAGTGCACACTGTGAGCAGTAGTAAGTTTAGTCTTAACTGTGGCTGCACAGTGCACACTGTAAGTAAGTTTCATTAAGGCAACTGAAACAGATTAAGGAGCATATGTTGTGTTTACAAGTTTATACAGTAATAATAATTCATTGTTAACATAGACCAAAACACAACTATTGTTGTTGCTAATTCTTGTGACACCAAGGGTGTTTGCCCCGTACCTTGCCCGCGCCCTGCCCTGGGCATCCAGGTCAACCGGCGGCACGCCAAGTCGCACAAAACGGGTGAAGAGGGACTGCTCCATGTTGGAGAACTTCTGGAAGGCCATGTTCTTGATAACAGGCGGCAGTTGGTGGTGGTCCCCAATCATGATGCACCGCTTCAGACGACTGAAGTTGTCTTCTGGGTTCTACAACAGACAACAACATAAAGTAAGCTGACTCTGTGTTACAGTGTTCAGTGCAGGTTTGGACAGACAACAACATAATGTAAGCTGTTGTCTGATACTGACTCTGTGTTACAGTGTTCAGTGCAGGTTTGGACAGACAACAACACAATGTAAGCTGCTGTCTGCCACTGGTTCTGTGTTACAGTGTTCAGTGCAGGTTTGTACAGACAACAACACACAATGTAAGCTGTTGTCTGCCACTGGCTCTGTGTTACACAGTGTTCAGTGCAGGTTTGGACAGACAACAACACAATGTAAGCTGCTGTCTGCCACTGGTTCTGTGTTACAGTGTTCAGTGCAGGTTTGGACAGACAACAACACACAATGTAAGCTGTTGTCTGCCACTGGCTCTGTGTTACACAGTGTTCAGTGCAGGTTTGGACAGACAACAACACAATGTAAGCTGCTGTCTGCCACTGGCTCTGTTTTACACAGTGTTCACTGTATGCTTTGGCAGACACACAGTTTCCAACACGTAGTCATATTTATTTGTCCTGACTACATCTTGTTGATCAGTGTTCTAGGATGAGATGAAGATGGCACCTTGCGAATCACTGACCTGCAGGAGAAGTGGAATGAAGGTTTCTATCTCGAGTATCTGAGCTGACTCCTCCATCAAGATGTTGTCATACTGCAAGCAACAAACACAAATCAGTAGACTTGTGTATATCATCTATGGGTGCAAGTGTCCAGCACTGTGGTCATTCTTCAATATACATCATCTGACATGAAACAGCAACTACAGACAGCCAGGACACTTACACACAGACCATTCTGTGTGTGTACAGGACACTTACACACATAGACCATTCTGTGTGTGTACAGGACACTTACACACATAGATCATTATGTGTGTGTACAGGACACTGTACATACATAGACCATTATGTGTGTGTACAGGACACTGTACATACATAGACCATTCTGTGTGTGTACAATGCAAGGCTGTGTGCAAAATAACTGCACATAGAGGATACATTCCATAACTGTGTAACCTACTCTTGGTGTGAGAAAGCTTGTGCTGATTATTACAATATTTCCAACAGGCAGGAGACATTAGTACTTGAGAAGATAAATACATCCACAGTGTGTACTTTGGGTAATTAACAATACTCTCTTTACATATTACAAAAACGAAAATGCAGTAGAAAGAAGCAGTAAAAGAGCAGTAACATTACATGTTTTACCTGAAATCCGACATCAACAAGATCTCGTCTCTTTAAGGCAGCATGTGTACAGGTCATGGCTATTATCTTGGCTTCTTTCACGAGCAGATACTTCGCTCTGTCTGAGCCACTACGCAACAACTCAAAGGCCTGAAACTCCTGAATCACACAATACATGCAGTTATAAAGTACTCACATCCAACTCCACATAGCACTGTTATTCAAGGCCACAAACGCAAAGTACTCACATTCAACTCCACATAGCACTGTTATTCAAGGCCACAAAGTATTCACATTCAACTCCACATAGCACTCTTATTCAATGCCACAAAGTACTCACATCTAACTCCACATAGCACTCGTACTCAATGCCACAAAGTACTCACATCTAACTCCACATATCACTCTTATTCAAGGCCACAATGTACTCACATCTAACTCCACATAGCACTCCTATCCAATGACAAAAAGTACTCACATCTAACTCCACATACCATTCTTATCCAATGACACAAAGTACTCACATCCAACTCAGTGAAGATCTTCTTGATGTGTCTGAAGCAGCCCTCAGCCATGTCCATGTCTTCCTCATACGAACGCTCCTTAAAAATGGGCTGGGGGGCATTCTCAAAGAACTTTGTGAATGGGAATTCGTCCTTCACTTTCTTCATGTCCCCTGTCTGCATCCATATATGACTAGTACATAAACAGTTCTCCCTGGGCTGATGCAGTGTAACTACTTTTGTACACTCATGCAGCTTTGTTGTCATTATATTGACAAAAAGTGAAACTAGGCATATCACTAATGTATCTATTCTAGTGAATGACTGTGCACAGAAACTAAATGAGAAAGACTAGCAACTATTATCTAGTATAAACAGAATACAAATGATTTGAGCAATCAAATTGGACAGACTTAAAGATTACTTTCACCTACCTGTCCTTTTGGTACTTTCACCTTGCTCAAGTATTCCTCCCATCTTGACAGAACCTGCCATGGATATTCAACAAGTCAGTGCTAATGAGCCTGATCAGGACATATTTCCACCAAGACTCAATACATTTATGCCTCAACTAATGAGCCTAATCAGGACATATTTCCACCAAGACTCAATACATTTATGCCTCAACTAATGAGCCTTATCAGGACATATTTCCACCAAGACTCAATACATTTATGCCTAAACTAATGAGCCTGATCAGGACATGTTTCCACTAAGACTCAGTGCATTCATGCCTCAACCAATGAGCCTGATCAGGACATGTTTCCACTCAATGTGTTCCCCTGGTCCCTCCAATATCAAATTAATGAAATTAACTGCACATGTTCAAGCCCACACAATCTATACAGTGTTCAAACAGTAGTGACTTTAAGTTAGTTGGCATGAATTAAAAATGTAAAAAATTATTCTCATTTTAAATTTGTGTTTATAGTTACACTCATTTGGAGAATTTTTAATAATGCTAAGGACATTATTGATATACATATATAAATACATATAAATAACAAAAGCTGCTGTTGAATTATTGCATGATGCTGCCAGGCATATATCTGTAACTCTGCCAGGCATGTTCATAGTACGGTAAAACACACTAGCAAGTATCTATGAAGCTAAACTTAACTATTTAACATTATAAGATACTTCGTTTTATATGGATCTTGCATCAGACAGTTTTAACAAACATTTGTTTATTGAAAATAAGCTATGTTCTTGGTTATGCATTTACAGTCGCGCCTCGTTATAACGCGCCCCGTTATTACGCGGATTCGGATATAACGCGGTCGGTCGTGGACCCCGAATTTCTGCCGCCAGGGGAAAATGTCAAATGGTACTTAGAATTGCTGTCGCTGGCTTCGCTTTGCCTTCGACGGTTTGTAAATTGCAATCGAGATTCACAAATATGCCTCGATCAGAATCAGATCAAAAGTTTTAAATGCATTTAATATGCAGTACCAACATAACACTTGGGTGAAATTACATGCTTCCATTACATCGTAAATTTAATCGTTTTCGCGACGCGAAACCAACATGCCAAATTCCTAACCCAAGGCTCTACCAGTGCGCGAAAATATGAATTCGTCATCCGCATATGAAACGATGAATAGATGTTAAGTGGTGCGTAATAAATTTATGTTTCGGTCGAGATCGGTTGAAAGACGAAGTGAAACAATTATTAATTCTACCTATTGTCTTTTTCTGTGTTTTATCAGCTTACATACTACGTTTGTCAAATCATATACGTTTTCGGCTGCTCATGTCCAGGTTATTATTTTCGATTCGTAGGCCTGTTGGTCCAGTACATCATCATCGTAGTAGGTCTATTCCATAACGGTATACGTACATGTGTTTTATTCAGTTCAAGAGTCAAGAGGGTGTGACATTTAAAAATAATACACGTTGATGTTAGTATACTCATTTAATAAGTTCCATAAACTGCATATTGCCGTATAAGACAATGCTGCAAGCACACTGGGCTTCGACAGCGTTCATGGGCTTGGTGCAGCGGGCGGCGATCGCTGTTGTTTAGTAGCTCCCTGGTGGCAGATATGAGAACACCTAACGCGCCTCGCTTACAGTGCGGTCTGAAGTCGTGGACCCCGACTACCGCGTTATAACGAGGCTCGACTGTACATCCTTACACAAACTACACATAAATATACAAAACAATTCCAGTAACAACTGGAGTTAAAGCAATATTCAAAGAAAATGGCGGATTATCACGTTATGAAATGTTATCACATAAATATATTAATGTGCAGCCTGCTTCTGCTGTAATTGGTGCAACATTTGGCTCAAAGTGCAATGGACAGGGTGAATAAGTCACGTGTCAGGTCACCTGATACATGTAGAAGTGTCCAGCTGTCTCACACGTGTACGACACATCCCCTGGCACACCAAGACTCTGCTGGAGTCGGGCCACTTCCTCCAGTAGCTCCAGTCTCTGGGCCAGCACATAGTTCACACGGCCATACCTAGAACATAGCGACATACATACATAGAACACAGTCACAGAGTTAACATAGACTTGAAAGACTCCATTTAACTCTAACTGAAACTTTTAAAGACTCCAAACATTTGAGTGACATTCTTACTTCAAAGATTGTACACAACTGCTATGTCAATGACATGAGTTGTGTCTGACTTGAATCACTTTCATGATTACTTACTCAAAATCATACCAGATTGTATGCCGAAAATCTACTAGTTAGTCACTGTCCTTAAGATTCAAGTTACATGAAACAGTGTCACGACTGGAATAAAACAACCAGTTTAAGTTCCAGATGGCAAAGTGGACAAGGAAGCCATTGGCTTATCGAGAGTCCAACAATTTTCTCATCTATGTGTAGCCCACCCTTATCAAATATCTGTCAATTCTATTTTTAAACATATTCACACTACTAGCATTAACACAATCATTTGGCAGTTTGTTCCATTCATTTATCACCCTCTGTGAGAAAGAGTACTTTCTCATGTCCAACCTACACTGCTCCTTAACTAATGCTGCTTTGTGTCCTCTGGTTCTACTGCCTTCTTTAAGTTTGAAGAACATATTCCTATCAACATCCTCATAACCGTTCACTATTTTAAATACTTCTATTTGGTCTCCTCTTAGTCTCCTGGTCTCTAGTGTTGTCAAACCACATTGTAATAAGCGACTTTCATAACTAAGGTCTCTCAATTCTGGAATAATTTTGGTTGCTCTTCGTTGTATTCTTTCTAGCTTGTCTATGTCCTTTTTACGATACGGCCTCCATGCTTGAATACAATATTCCAAATGTGGTCTAACTATTGCTTTGTACAGTGGTACAATTAGCTGTTTCTCCTTATTATTATTATTATTATTATTATTATATCGGAATTTATATAGCGCCCGAATCCAATTAAGATAAAATGCTCTCAGGCGCTTTACATGAAACTGCATCAATTAAATAACACTATAAAATACACACTTTACATAAAACTGCATACATTAAATAAAACTATAAAATATAGATTATTTTAAAAGTAGTTAGTGTAAGGAGCTGATTTAAACATTAAAAAATAAATAAACACATATATTACACTTATAGTAAACACATTAATAAAACATAACGAATAAGTCATTGGTATATAGCAATGTCATTAAAACGAGAGCGTGACTCAATCACATCAGTCGTAAGCCAGTTGAAAAAGATGTGTTTTTAAGTGTCTCTTGAAAGAGCTGAGAGTGTTCAGTTGTTTATTGTTCTCAGGCAAGTCGTTCCACAGTATGGCCGCGTGTCGGCTGAAACAACGTTCACCATAAGTTGCAGTCCGTAGCACAGGTACGACGAGAAGTGACTTCTCCGTTGATCTTAAACTACGCGTTGGTTGATATTTCTGCACAGTGTCACTCATGTATGCCGGTGCCAATCCGTTGAGCACTTTATACGTGAAGGTGTTAACCTTAAAGCGGAGCCGGTATTTCACCGGAAGCCAATGTAGCTCACGTAACACAGGTGTTATGTGTTCGCTCTTGCGTGACCTGGTGATTAGGCGAGCAGCGCAGTTCTGTATACGCTGCAATCGTTCAATTAGCACCTGAGGCAAACCTTGCAGTAGCGCGTTTCCATAGTCCAGGCGAGATGTTACCAGTGCTTGGACTAGGATCTTACAGGCGTCATTTGTGATGTATTGCCTGATTTTGCCAATATTTCGAATGTGGTAGAAACAGGACTTGGAGATCGCATTCACCTGTTTCTCCATTGTCAAGCCGCTGTCCATAATAACTCCAAGATTTCTCACGGATTGCACAGCATGTAATAGTCTGCCTCCGATCGTGAGGGACAAGTCGTTCACCCGAAGAATTCGGTGTTTGGACGAAAACACAATGAGTTCGCTTTTTTCTTGGTTCAGTTTCAGCATGTTTCTATTCATCCACCCGCCAACATCAGCCACACAGGCTTCAATGGCTGACCTTTCACTGGCCCAGTTCTCATCAGGCTTGATGGACAAGTATATTTGTGTGTCATCTGCATAACAGTGGTAGTGAAGATTATGTTTCTTCACTATATCACCAACTGGTTTAGTGTATATGCAGTACAGTTTCGGTCCCAACACGGATCCCTGTGGCACGCCGCAACATAGATTTGCGTTGAACGAAGTTGTGGGGCCGACAGAGACACATTGCGTTCTGCCGCTAATGTAGGATCGCATCCAATCCAGGGCTTCTGCAGTCACACCAAATGAGTGTTGAAGACGCGTTAGCATAATGCCATGGTCAATAACATCAAACGCACTGGACAGATCAAGCATGACCAAGACAACTACACGTTTTTGATCAAGGGCTTCTGCGATGTCGTTCTGGACTTTCACAAGAGCTGTCTCGGTTGAATAATTATTTCGGTACGCCGACTGATAAAAATCGTGTAGATTGTTGATGTCCAGGTGATCTTTCAAACGATGTTCGACCACTTTCTCAAGAAGTTTTGACACGTATGGTAGGTTTGACACAGGCCGATAATTATTCAGAACTTCCTTATCGAGGCCCGGCCTTTTAAGCAATGGTCTCACAACTGCACGTTTGAAACATGCGGGTACCACTGACGTTGCCAACGATTTGTTAATAATGGCTGTAATCAACGGCACGAAATGATCCAGACACTGCCTCAAAAGCCGCGTAGGGATCGGGTCTAAGACACATGTCTTGTTGGGCGAATTTGTGATTATTCGTTTCACCTCGTCATGGGTGGCTGGCAGAAACCTTTGAAGCGGGATTCCGTCAAACATGACGTCATCATCCATTGCTGTGTCACTTGGGTTGCCGATGTTGATGTTTCGTCGGATGGTAGCAACTTTGTCAATATAAAAGTCACCGAAAATTGTCGCTAACTGTTCGGCCGATTCATGGGTTGGTAAGATTACCCGTCCCGTGTTACCCATCAAATGACACGTTAATTTGAACAGTTGTTTCTGATCTTTGCCGCAGTCTCTGATTTTAGAAGAAAAGAATGTTTTCTTGGCACCGATCATCAGTTTGTTGACTGCGTTGCATTGCTCCCTGAACAGCTGTCGATGAACGGTAAGTTTGGTTCGCCGCCATACCTTCTCTGCTCGCCTGCGCGCGTGTTTGGCGTGTCTCAGTTCGTCTGAATACCATTGTGCGTTTGGTCTCAGTGTTATCGACTTTCTTTGGACTGGAGCGTGTTTGTCGACAACCGCTTCAATTCCCGTGGTATAGGCGTGTACAAGTTCATTTAGCGGCCCATCAGTGTCGTTCAAAATTGGCGTTAAGTCCTTGATAAATTCGGGAATACAAATGTCCCGAAGCTTCCTGAAAGTGACCGGCTGGCGAACGCTGTCTGGCTTTGTTAAGTTAATTCTAAAACACACAGCCAGATGGTCGCCGGAAGGGATACCTTTTGTGTCTCCAAGACATGGCTCAGAAACTGTTGGCATCCCGATCAACAAGGAACTAATGTCCCGTGTGATGACAACGTCCAAAGTATGGCCCTTCTTGTGTGTGGGTCCCACCACGTTTTGTACCAATCCGTGAGCTTCTAACGTGGCGTTGAAACGCACCGCATCTGCATCGTTAACGTTGTCGAGGTGGAAGTTGAGGTCACCTGTTATGATTACATCGTTAGTTATAACAGCAAGGCGGTCCAAGTACAAACTCCACTCGTCGAAAAACACGCTGTTCTTAAAACCGTTTCGCTTAGAGGGAGGCGGACGGTACACGATGCACAATCTCATACTCACATCATTGGAAATGACCGTACAGTCCATATGTTCGAAATGTGTGAACATGCCGTTCCGTGTAGAATCCAAGGTTTTAATGGTCAATCCGCGTTTATAGAGTACGGCCACACCTCCACCGCGCTTCTCAGTGGTTCGAGAGATGTGTTGTATTGTGTAACCAGATGGCACGAGTTCGTTTATAACCTGATTGTCAGTGTCGGTTCCTAGCCATGTCTCAGATAAGGCTAGCACATCGATGTCCCGGGAAATAACAAAATCTGCCACCGACAGAGCTTTGTTCTTGACTGAACGAGCGTTAAGACAACATATTGTCAGTGGAATGTCACGTTCACGGTGTTTAATGACACGCAGATTAATCAGGTGGGATACATTTGCACTGGCAGCTGTTACAGCCCGTGGAACAACATCGAAGCGGTGTGTAATGCGTGTTTGAATCACACGTTGTTTGCGAAGGCCGCCTCGTTTGCCACGTGAAGTTGGGCGCGTTACGGATAGTCCCAAGCGTCTGATCATTTCATGCAATGTATCCGGTAATCGCGGAGTGACACCCGTAGAGGCTGGGCGCAAAGTCCGAATGATATTCAGTAGACGCATCGCGAAACAAAGAGTCTTGGTAATAGCAATCAACCGAATTAGGTCACTGGCTTGTTAGGCCTAGGAAAACTTCTGGTCCACAAAATGTGTAGGCGTCACGGATGGCTGACGTCTGTCCAAAGGCTATATATAAAACTTCTTAAATTATAGATAACATACACTTTGTGGATATATAAAAACTACGTCGCAGCAATCACTGAACCTTCACGAGTATGTAGTGATGGCATGCATCAGCAGCTCGTCGTATAATCCTTTGAAAACATGATTAGACACAGAGAGTTAATTTGGCTTGCTGCCTGTTAGGCGCTACCACGTGATCATTCAAACTTATACATGATAGTTCTCCTAATTAGCCCTAGAATTTGATTTCCTTTTGAAGCAGCAATCCCACTTTGCTCTGAAACTTTCATGTCAGCACTAAATGTTACTCCTAAGTCCTTTTCTTGTGTGGTTCTACCTAGTACAGCATCCCCCATTTTATATTCTTCGTCCATGTTTCCATGCCCTATGTGTATACATTTGCACTTCCCAAAATTGAATAACATTTGCCATTTTTCTGACCATTTAACTAATTTATCTAGATCATCCTGTAAACTTTGTTTATCTGTATCATTTGTAACCTTTCTGAATACTTTTGTGTCATCTGCAAATTTGAGTACTTTGCTAGATATGTCATCTTCTAGATCATTTATATATATATTAAAAACAGTATAGGGCCTAATACTGATCCCTGTGGTACCCCACTCAAAGCCGATTTCCAGTTAGAAATCTCACCGTCTACTATTACTCTCTGTCTTCTGTGTGTAAGCCACTTTTCAATCCAGTTGATTACATCATTACCTATACCATGGGCTTTTAGCTTAAGTATCAATCTTTGGTGTGGCACTTTATCGAAAGCTTTCTGAAAATCTAAGTAGACAACATCCACTGGTGATCCGTCATCTACCCACTTTGTAATTTCTTCAAAAAACATCGGAGATTGGTTAGACATGACCTTGCTTTTAGGAACCCATGTTGAGATGTATTTATTAGCTTATGTTTTACAAGGAATTCCACCATGCGGTCTCTAATTAATGTTTCGAGTAATTTACATACAACTGATGTTAAACTCACTGGTCTGTACATTTCTGGCCTATTCCTCGATCCCTTATTAAATAGCGGCGTAATGTTTGCTTCTTTCCATTCTGATGGAACTATTCCTTCTTCTAGTGACAAGTTAAACAATTTTGCAAGTGGTGTACTAATTTGATCAACAATTTCCTTAAGCAGTTTTGGTGGTATCCTATCAACTCCAGGTGATTTATTATCTTTCATCTTCTTAATTTTGTTTGCTATCATTACAGGAGTTACAAATAACTGCCCTAAATGTTCTGATTTAGTACCCTAAAATTTAGTAAATGGAACTGGAAGTGAGCTGATATCTTCTGTGGTAAATACTGAGCTGAAATACTCATTCAGGACCTCTGCCATTTGAAACCCCTCTGAAATTATGTTTCCCCTGTTGTTTTTCAGTGGTCCGACCTTATCTCGAACGTTCTGTTTACTCCTTACATAAGCATAGAAACTCTTGCTGTCATTTTTTATATTACCTGCCAATTTTTTTTCAAAGGTTCTTTTAGATTTTCTAATTTCAGTTGTAGCTAGGTTAAGTGCCTCTTTGTAATTTGCATAGTTTTCATCCTTTCTGGTACGCCTATAAACCCGCCACATAGTTTGCTTAAACACTATTTTTCTAATAGCTTCTTTTGACAAGTGTTTCTTTCTAGACCGTTTTCCTTGTTTTTTCAAGGGAACAAATTTATCGATGATACTCTCAATTTCATATTTTAGAATATTCCAACATTCAATTGCGGTCTTATTCATCAGCATGTTATTCCAATCTAGCTTTGCTAAGTATTTTCTCATATCTTTGTAGTTACCTTTGTGGAAGTTTCTCTTGTACGTTTTCTTATTTTTACTTTCTGATTTTACGTTGATGTCAAAATGTATTTGATTGTGGTCACTGTTACCCAATGGTTCATGTATTTTTACATTGTCGACTAATTCTTTTTGTGATGATAAAACTATATCTAATACATTTTCTCCCCTGGTTGGTTCTAGCACGTGCTGAGTAGTAGGGAAGCTCTCCTGAATTAAAAATAAAAATTGTTGGTCATCACCCCCTGTACTCTCTAGAGATTTCCATTGTATGTGTCCATGGTTAGGTGAGCTCTGTCAATTATAACAAATAAAACACATACACAAACACCCAATATTATTGCATACACATGTTGTAATGTTTACACACATTCTGAAGTTTATGAATAAAATATCTACAAATAACACATAAGAATATGTAAAAAAAAACACACACGACATAAACTTGGCTAAATCTAAATGTTTACCGAGCCTAAGCTTATCCCAGAACATCACAGACAGGCACTAGTACTACAATACCTGCATTGTCAAAAACATACAGTGACATGAAGTGATACAAATAATGCTTGGTACATGAAGATTAAAGCAATGATGACTCACCTACTGAAGTCTTTCTCTGTCTGCAACGTCTCCTCACCATGCCCCAGACGGAGCAAGTGACGCTCATCTATATCCAGGGCCATGATCTTCTGGAACAGCTGGTTGAGGGCCTGAACAACAACAACACATTGACAGTTAGTTCAGGCACTGAACAACAACACACTTAACAGTTAGTTCAGGTACTGAACAACAACAACAACACATTGACAGTTAGTTCAAGTACTTACAACTGTCATACATGAGAATGTTCACCTTCGAGTAGAGTGTTCACCTCCAACATAATGCGTCACTATGAGTGTGGATCATCTCACCTGGTTGGAGTGAATCACTATGAGTGTGGATCATCTCACCTGGTTGGAGTGCAACACTATGAGTGTGGATCATCTCACCTGGTTGGAGTGCAACACTATGAGTGTGGATCATCTCACCTGGTTGGAGTGCAACACTATGAGTGTGGATCATCTCACCTGGTTGGAGTGCAACACTATGAGTGTGGATCATCTCACCTGGTTGGAGTGCAACACTATGAGTGTGGATCATCTCACCTGGTTGGAGTGAATCACTATGAGTGTGGATCATCTCACCTGGTTGGAGTGCAACACTATGAGTGTGGATCATCTCACCTGGTTGGAGTGAATCACTATGAGTGTGGATCATCTCACCTGGTTGGAGTGCAACACTATGAGTGTGGATCATCTCACCTGGTTGGAGTGAATCACTATGAGTGTGGATCATCTCACCTGGTTGGAGTGCAACAATATGAGTGTGGATCATCTCACCTGGTTGGAGTGAATCACTATGAGTGTGGATCATCTCACCTGGTTGGAGTGCAACACTATGAGTGTGGATCATCTCACCTGGTTGGAGTGAATCACTATGAGTGTTGATCATCTCACCTGGTTGGAGTGAATCACTATGAGTGTGGATCATCTCACCTGGTTGGAGTGAATCACTATGAGTGTGGATCATCTCACCTGGTTGGAGTGAATCACTACGAGTGTGGATCATCTCACCTGGTTGGAGTGAATCACTATGAGTGTGGATCATCTCACCTGGTTGGAGTGAATCACTGTGAGTGTGGATCATCTCATGTGGTTGGAGTGTGTCACAATGAGGGTGTCACATTTCACCTAGTTGGAGTACGACACTATGAGTGCGGATCATCTCACCTGGTTGGAGTAAATCACTATGAGTGCGGATCATCTCACCTGATTGAAGTGCAACACTATGAGTGTGGATCATCTCACCTGGTTGGAGTGCAACACTATGAGTGTAGATCATCTCACCTGGTTGGAGTGCAACACTATGAATGTGGATCATCTCACCTGGTTGGAGTGAAACACTATGAGTGTGGATCATCTCACCTGGTTGGAGTGCATCACTATGAGTGTGGATCATCTCACCTGGTTGGAGTGCAACACTATGAGTGTGGATCATCTCACCTGGTTGGAGAGCGTCACTATGAGTGTGGATCATCTCACCTGGTTGGAGTGCAACACTATGAGTGTGGATCATCTCACCTGGTTGGAGTGCATCACTATGGGTGTGGATCATCTCACCTGGTTGGAGTGCGTCACTATGAGTGTGCGTTGGTCAGGGAAGTTGTGGTAGAGGTTGGAGATGATCTGGACTGCCACGTCTGTCTTTCCCGTGCCTGGAGGACCGACGACCTGCAAGACATGTCAGCGACACTGCAAACATTCATCATGCTGCGTGCATGCGTGCTTCTATAACCATAGAATCACAATAAATTATATAAAATGTTATTACTGTAACCATGGATATAAAGTTGATGTAAGCATAATTGAGTTGTTCAAACAATCTTACTGGAAATAATCTCATTAAAGCCCTCATGAATTAAATAATTACTTTGTACAGTCGAGCCTCGTTACTATGCACCCCGCTACAACGTGGATTCGGATATAACACGTTCAGTCATGGACCCCGATTTTCTGCCACTAGGGGGAAATGGGAATAGCCGCCGCAACGATCACAGCACCAATATATTTCCTAACTAGCGCTTGTTTTGCTTGATGCTTGTCAAACCTACTTAGCTTTAGAATTGCTTTGACAGTTCTCAATGTGAACAATGAACGAGTGGCGAGGTGTTGTTTCAAATGTTTACCCTGTGGCTTTGGTGGCATCAATCCTATTAAGCTGCTGGCTTCACCCTCACCTCAGCAGTTTGTAAATTGCAATCGAGATTCACAAATATGCCTTGCATAAGAATCAGTCAAATAGTCTTAAATGCTATTTAGTAGCCAACACCAATGTTGCATCGTAAATCTAAGTTTTCACAGTGCCAAACCACAATCATATGGGTGTGCAAAAATATGAATTCCTCACCAGTTCCAGTTCATCATAGCAAATCTATTCCAAAACATACATGTATTTTATTCAGTTAAAAATTCAACAGTGTGATATTTGAAAAATAACACACATTGACGCTTGTTGACTCGTATAACAAGTTATATTAACTGCGTACAGACTGCGCGACCACTGTGTTAGTGGACCCGACTGAGGCTTGACTACATACATGTTCTGGAAAAACAACTGAAAGAGCAACAATCTGTAACATAATAAACTATCGACAATATGCAATTTTTACCATAAATGTCTAGTTTTTTTACAAAATGTTAAATGTGACAGTAACACATTTTAATCATCAATGTATTATATTTTCAATGGTTGCTTATACATCAAACACACACTATCTATAGTAGCACCTTTTCCATTTTTCAATAATAAATTAGTTGGAGTGTGATTTTGAGGCTAGGAGGTGGGTGGGTGTGTGCGTACCATGATGAGACCTGGCTGCATGAGGCTAGGGTGGGTGTGTAGTACTGTGTACGTACCATGATGAGACCTGGCTGCATGAGGCTAGGGTGGGTGTGTAGTACTGTGTACGTACCATGATGAGACCTGGCTGCATGAGGCTAGGGTGGGTGTGTAGTACTGTGTATGTACCATGATGAGACCTGGTTGCATGAGGCTAGGATGGGTGTGTAGTACTGTGTATGTACCATGGTGAGACCTGGCTGCATGAGGCTAGGATGGGTGTGTAGTACTGTGTATGTACCACGGTGAGACCTGGCTGCATGAGGCTAGGGTGGGTGTGTAGTACTGTGTACGTACCACGGTGAGACCTGGCTGCATGAGGCTAGGGTGGGTGTGTAGTACTGTGTATGTACCACGGTGAGACCTGGCTGCATGAGGCTAGGGTGGGTGTGTAGTACTGTGTACGTACCATGGTGAGACCTGGCTGCATGAGGCTAGGGTGGGTGTGTTGTACTGTGTACGTACCATGATGAGACCTGGCTGCATGAGGCTAGGGTGGGTGTGTAGTACTGTGTACGTACCATGATGAGACCTGGCTGCATGAGGCTAGGGTGGGTGTGTAGTACTGTGTATGTACCACGGTGAGACCTGGCTGCATGAGGCTAGGGTGGGTGTGTAGTACTGTGTATGTACCACGGTGAGACCTGGCTGCATGAGGCTAGGGTGGGTGTGTAGTACTGTGTACGTACCATGGTGAGACCTGGCTGCATGAGGCTAGGGTGGGTGTGTAGTACTGTGTACGTACCATGATGAGACCTGGCTGCATGAGGCTAGGGTGGGTGTGTAGTACTGTGTACGTACCATGATGAGACCTGGCTGCATGAGGTGGGTGTGTAGTACTGTGTACGTACCACGGTGAGACCTGGCTGCATGAGGCTAGGGTGGGTGTGTAGTACTGTGTACGTACCATGGTGAGACCTGGCTGCATGAGGCTAGGGTGGGTGTGTAGTACTGTGTACGTACCATGATGAGACCTGGCTGCATGAGGCTAGGGTGGGTGTGTAGTACTGTGTACGTACCACGGTGAGACCTGGCTGCATGAGGCTAGGGTGGTTGTGTAGTACTGTGTACGTACCATGGTGAGACCTGGCTGCATGAGGCTAGGGTGGGTGTGTAGTACTGTGTACGTACCATGATGAGACCTGGCTGCATGAGGCTAGGGTGGGTGTGTAGTACTGTGTACGTACCATGATGAGACCTGGCTGCATGAGGCTAGGGTGGGTGTGTAGTACTGTGTACGTACCATGATGAGACCTGGCTGCATGAGGCTAGGGTGGGTGTGTAGTACTGTGTACGTACCACGGTGAGACCTGGCTGCATGAGGCTAGGAGGTGGGTGGGTGTGTACGTACCATGGTGAGACCTGGCTGCATGAGGCTAGGGTGGGTGTGTAGTACTGTGTACGTACCATGATGAGACCTGGCTGCATGAGGCTAGGGTGGGTGTGTAGTACTGTGTACGTACCATGATGAGACCTGGCTGCATGAGGCTAGGGTGGGTGTGTAGTACTGTGTACGTACCATGATGAGACCTGGCTGCATGAGGCTAGGGTGGGTGTGTAGTACTGTGTACGTACCACGATGAGACCTGGCTGCATGAGGCTAGGGTGGGTGTGTAGTACTGTGTACGTACCACGGTGAGACCTGGCTGCATGAGGCTAGGGTGGTTGTGTAGTACTGTGTACGTACCATGGTGAGACCTGGCTGCATGAGGCTAGGGTGGGTGTGTAGTACTGTGTACGTACCATGATGAGACCTGGCTGCATGAGGCTAGGGTGGGTGTGTAGTACTGTGTACGTACCATGATGAGACCTGGCTGCATGAGGCTAGGGTGGGTGTGTAGTACTGTGTACGTACCATGATGAGACCTGGCTGCATGAGGCTAGGGTGGGTGTGTAGTACTGTGTACGTACCACGGTGAGACCTGGCTGCATGAGGCTAGGAGGTGGGTGGGTGTGTACGTACCATGGTGAGACCTGGCTGCATGAGGCTAGGGTGGGTGTGTAGTACTGTGTACGTACCATGATGAGACCTGGCTGCATGAGGCTAGGGTGGGTGTGTAGTACTGTGTACGTACCATGATGAGACCTGGCTGCATGAGGCTAGGGTGGGTGTGTAGTACTGTGTACGTACCACGATGAGACCTGGCTGCATGAGGCTAGGGTGGGTGTGTAGTACTGTGTACGTACCACGATGAGACCTGGCTGCATGAGGCTAGGGTGGGTGTGTAGTACTGTGTACGTACCATGATGAGACCTGGCTGCATGAGGCTAGGGTGGGTGTGTAGTACTGTGCACGTACCACGGTGAGACCTGGCTGCATGAGGCTAGGGTGGGTGTGTAGTACTGTGTACGTACCACGGTGAGACCTGGCTGCATGAGGCTAGGGTGGGTGTGTAGTACTGTGTATGTACCATGGTGAGACCTGGCTGCATGAGGCTAGGAGGTGGGTCGGTATGTATGTACCATGATGAGACCTGGCTGCATGAGGCTAGGAGGTGGGTGGGTGTGTACGTACCATGGTGAGACCTGGCTGCATGAGGCTAGGAGGTGGGTGGGTGTGTACGTACCATGGTGAGACCTGGTTGCATGCCTGCCCGGATGGCCTCCACCTGTGTGCTTGTGAATGGAACCTGGTTGCTGCAGGAAATACGGTCATGTATCAGAGGCAACAACGATAAGTATAATGACAATATATGGGTGCTCAAAACAGCATGTGCCACACAGTGTATGCACAAGTATGATCTAGACTCAAGATTCATCTATAGACTTGATGTGACAGTTGCTCAAACAGTATAAGCAGGACTGGTAATAGGGCTCATGTGTGACATAGTGTACATTTTTGTTATAAAGCAATACATTTGGCAGGATTCTAGAAAACGGGCTTAGTAGAAATATTCCGGGGATGGCTGCCATATTAGATTTCAATATGGACACCGCTAAAAATATTAACTTTCAACTAAGTCTCATGTAAACATTTGTGATATGCCTGCCTACTAAACTAAAAATAACTGCAATTTTCATATAACTAATAGGATTCATTCAAAAAGAATATTTACACCTTTGTCAAAGAAAGACAATACAACTGCTTATAAAAAACAAATATTGCTTACCTTTTTGGCTTGTTGTAGGGGTAAGGCCCCCTGTTGGGGATCATATGAGGCTCCACCCAAAGAGTTCTGTTGTTTCCGCTGTTGCTGCACTCCGCCTCTCCTTGTGTCCGTCTCTCACTCGGCTTGCGACGGGGAAAAGTGATCCTGAAATAAGATATGGTTTAGGCTGCAGTAAGTGATCAATCACTTGTCATAGTTACACTATCTATTTATTTAGCCATAAATAGTGTATGTACGCATGTATATAACAGATATATTCACACATGCACACACACAGCGGAATTCCACATTTAAAGCTCCCTCCTCAATTTTCGATTTTATGCAAGTCTTATTTCAAATTAATTTTGCGAAATATCACCACTGCAACATTCTAACTCATTTGTGCAACTTTTGTATATAGTTTTTTATATCATCAAACAATCTATTAAATTACTTAATGTTTGATCAAACATTAAGTAAAGTGAAAATGGAAACGCTGAAAACTCGCAAATTTCACCCTTGGTGAAATTTTGTAACTTTGTCATGTGAGTAGCGAGAGGATGGAAGTCACGTCTATGATCTGCATTTACCTGCAAAGTGTTCTTTCGATGATGTGAACAATTTACGCATTTTTATTAAATCGACTGCGGATGTTACTTAAACTAATTACATACTACATATTTGGACATTAACAAACAATATTCACAATAGGCTAAATAAGCTCCCTTAAAATGGGGGAGGGCGATCTTAATAAACTAAGGTCATCACTCCATAACGCAAGTATGTCCCTTCCTACCTGAACGGTGGCTTGACTTCTGAAGCCTCCTGGGTAGTCTTTACTCGAACTGTGTAGTCAGGGAAACATGCTTTCAGGTGGTCAAGGTTCAGGAATGTATCATTCCAGTCCAGGGTGCAAATCTCATTGACCATTCTGCAATGAAATTCACAAACTTCAGAGCATATTCAGTACACAAACTGAAGTGATGAGTACACTCGGCACACAAACTGAACTGATGAGCACACTCTGTGCACATAGTGAACTGATGAGCACATTTGGCACACAAACTGAACTGATGAGCACATTTGGCACCCAAACTGAACTGATCAGCACATTCGGTACACAAACTGAACTAACAAGCAGACTCTGCACACAAACTGAATTGACGAGCACAATTAACACACACACACTGAAGTTCAGAGCACACACGGTACACATACTGAACTTCAGAGCACACTCGGCACACAAACTGAACTGATGAGCACACTCGGCACACAAGCTGAACTGATGAGCACATTCAGCACACATACTGAAGTGATGATCACATTCGGCACACAAACTGAACCGATGAGCACACTTGGCACACAAACTGAACCGATGAGTACACTCGGCACACAAACTGAACTGATGAGCACATTCGGCACACATACTGAACTGATGAGCACACTTGGCACACAAGCTGAACTGATGAGCACACTTGGCACACAAACTGAACTAATGAGCACACATAGTACAAAAACTGAACTGATGAGAACACTCAGCACATAAACTGAACTGATGAGCACATTCTGTGCACATACTGAACTGATGAATACACTTGGTACATACTGACTTGATGAGCACACTTGGCACACATACTGAACTGATGAGCATACTGAGTATAAAGCCTTGTCTTAAAGTGTTTACTTAGAGTAATGTGCAGCTCCGGGGTCACCGTAGCCAAGGACGATGTCATGAAGCCAGTTTGGAACAACGCAGTCAGTGTTCATCAGGTCCCGGATTGTCTCCAGCACGGCCTTGAAGTTGTTCTCTTTTGGCTTTCTTCGCAGAATTATGTTGAACGCATCATACACGTCCTAAAGTATGCACAACATATTATAAAATCATTTCAAAAGTGCAGTATTGTCAATCAATTATGTGTAATGTATATACATAAATGTATACAAATAATCAGAGACAGATACATAAATGTTCTTACCATTAAAAACAATATTGAATTATATTCAATTATTCTGAATGAATGTCCCTGTATGGATGTCAATTAAGTACCCACCTTGTGTTCCTGGATGGATGTCAACAAAAGATCCTACTCATGTCCCTGCATGGATGTCAACTAAGGACCCACCTCATGTCCCTGCATGGATGTCAAGTAAGGATCCACCTCATGTCCCTGCATGGATGTCAAGTAAGGATCCACCTCATGTCCCTGCATGGATGTCAATTAAGGACCCACCTCATGTCTCTGCATGGATGTCAACTAAGGACCTGGTTGTCCCTACATGGATGTAAATTAAGGACCCACCTTGTGTCCCTACATGGATGTCAACTAAGGACCCATCTCATGTCCCTACATGGATGTCAACTAAGGACCCACCTCATGTCCCTACATGGATGTCAATTAAGGACCCACCTCGTGTCCCTACATGGATGTCAACTAAGGACCCACCTCGTGTCCCTGCATGGTGGCTGTCATGTCCTGCTGATACTGGTTCGGGTCGAGCCACACACGGAAGGTGCGACTGTCTCCTGGCAGCTCTGGCTTTGGTTCTGGACCTGGACACATCAGGACACATAGCACACTGTATCACATAGCACACTGTGCCACGTAGCACACTGTGTCACATAGCACACTGTGTCACGTAGTACACTGTGTTACGTAGCAAACTGTGTCACATAGCACACTGTGTCATATAGCAATACATTGACATTTATTTAGACTGATGGGTGACATTCATGTCAAAATTCATATAATAAATGTTCAATAAGATTTTGATTTTATGAAAAAATAGGTTGGAGAGATGGGTGACATCTGACAGTTGGTGAAAGTAACAATGACACACAACACATGTTGTGATATGTTGAGAGGGACAGTAACACAAGGCATGGGACAGTTGGTGCCACATTCAGAAGGACAGTGACACATGGCTTAGGACAGTTGGTGCCACATTGAGAGGGACAGTGACACAGGACAGTTAGTGCCACCTTGAGAGGGACAGTGACACAAGGCATAGGACAGTTGGTGTCACATTGAGAGGGACAGTGACACAGGACAGTTGGTGCCACGTTGAGAGGGACAGTGACACAGGATAATTGGTGCCACATTGAGAGGGACAGTGACACAAGGCATATGACAGTTGGTGTCACATTGGGAGTGACAGTGACACAGGACAGTTGGTGCCACATTGAGAGGAACACAGACACAGGACAATTGGTGCCACATTGAGAGGAACAGTGACACAGAACATTTGGTGCCACATTGAGAGTGACAGTGACACAGGACAGTTGGTGCCACATTGAGAGGGACAGTGACACAGGACAATTGGTGCCACATTGAGAGGGACAGTGACACAAGGCACAGGACAGTTGGTGTCACATTGGGAGTGACAGTGACACAGAACATTTGGTGCCACATTGAGAGTGACAGTGACACAGGACAGTTGGTGCCACATTAAGAGGGACAGTGACACAGGACAATTGGTGCCACATTGAGAGGGACAGTGACACAAGGCATATGACAGTTGCTGTCACATTGGGAGTGACAGTGACACAGGACAGTTGGTGCCACATTGAGAGGAACAGTGACACAGGACAATTGGTGCCACATTGAGGGACAGCGACACAGAACATTTGGTGCCACATTGAGAGTGACAGTGACACAGGACAATTGGTGCCACAATGAGAGGGACAGTGACACAGGGCAGTTGGTGTCACATTGAGAGGGACAGTGACACAGAACCGTTGGTGACATGAAAGTGACAGATAAGCTGAACGCTACTGATCACATTACAATTTACAAATGCAACAAAACTACAAGTAACTGACATATATTCCGGCATGCCACCAAGAGCCCATGTAGTGATTTATGTGTGTTATTTTTGTGCCATTATCTTATAGAAAGCAGTGTCCATGGACCAAGTCTGACCTTCCTCGATGACTCGTCCGTTCTCGTCCAGCATGCCCTCAATCTCACAGCCGCGCACGTACACCAGTCCCACCTGGGGCACAAATGGCTGCTGGTGGGAGTACATCGTCCCAATGGCGTACGGAGGCCTCACACTGACCAGGAATGCCACGTCATGCTTGTGCAGGGCTTCAAACACACAGCATCCAGATAGGCTTCTTAGTGGTGCAATGACATAGGACAGTTGGTACTACATTGAGTCAATAGTCAAAGACAAGAATGGGAAGCTAGTCACTGACAGGAAAGATATATTACAGGTCTGGGAGGAGTATTTCAAGGAGCTGCTGAACCAAAGGGAAAACGGCGAACCAGGACTACCAAGTGCAGTAGAAGGACAAGTGAAGCTGGAGGAGATTGGGGATGCTGAGGTAGAGAGAGCAATGAAGAAGATGAAGAGAGGCCGAGCGACAGGTATTGATGAAGTGTGAGTGGAAACGCTGGTGATTGCTGAACGTGTTGAGGCTAGGTGGACTAGGCAATTGTTAAATATCTGCATGAGAGAGGGGAAGATCCCAGAGGAGTGGTTGATAGGCCTTGTCTAAAAGAAAGGGAGATGTTCACGACCCTGGAAAATACTGGGGTATCAAGTTGCTGAGTCATGTTCTGAAGATGTTAGAGAGGATTCTGGATGGAAGGATAAGAGGATAGTGGAGTGTGAAGTGGGAGAAGAACAAGAAGGTTTGAGAAGAGAAAGAGGTATGGCGGGCGGGATGTTCACTCTGAGACAACTGGTGGAAAAGAAACTGGAGGGACAGGAGAATATGGCTGTTGAATTTATAGACCTTGAAAAGGTATATGACACAGTTTCGACAGAGATGGCCATGGCCACGTTGAGGTGGATGGGTGTCCCAGAGGTGGAGGTGAGGATGGTCAAAGGCACATATGAAGAGACTACAGGTAGAGTAGTGTACGGACCGAGAATATCGGAGGAATTCAGGGTAGACGTCACCATGAGACAGGGGAGTGCCCTAAGCCCACAGTTATTCATTGCTGTAGTGGAGGTGATCAGCAGGAAAGCAAGTACAAGAGACATTCTCCACAAGTTGCTCTATGCCGATGGCCTGGCAGTAGTAGTGGACAGTGAGGCAGACCTTCAAGAGCAGTTGGTAGATTGGAAGGAAATCTTTGGCAAACATGGACTGAGAGTAAGTCTAGAGAAGATGGAGGTGCTTTGGGTCGGGCAGCAGATAAAAGATCTTGACATAAGACTGGATGGGAAGATATTGAACTGACGAGACAGCTTTGTATATCTTGGCGGAGTGATTTGCGGGGACGGCAGCATGGAGATGAAAATTCGCAGGAGAATACAAGCTGGGGTGAGTGCATAGAAGTGGAAGGGGTGATGGGAGATACACATATCTTGAAAGTTCAAAGGAAAAGTTCTTAACTCATGCATAACACCAGCCTACCTATACGGCCTAGAGACCTTGGCGATGACAGACAAACAACAAGAGAGACTGAAAGTTAGCAAGAATAACTGGTGAGAAGAATTGTGGGAGTGAAAGGAACAGACAAGCGAAGAATGGAGGAGCTGAGGGAGGAAGTTGGTGAGTCTCACAAGGAAGCTGGTGAGTCTCACAAGGAAGCCGGTGAGTCTCACAAGGAAGCTGGTGAGTCTCACAAGGAAGCTGGTGAGTCTCACAAGGAAGCTGGTGAGTCTCACAAGGAAGCTGGTGAGTCTCACAAGGAAGCTGGTGAGTCTCACAAGGAAGCCGGTGAGTCTCACAAGGAAGCTGGTGAGTCTCACAAGGAAGCTGGTGAGTCTCACAAGGAAGCTGGTGAGTCTCACAAGGAAGCTGGTGAGTCTCACAAGGAAGCTGGTGAGGAGCCGGCTAAGGTGGGCTGGACATGTGGAAAGAATGGAAGGGGTACGATTGACGAAGAGAGCGGTTGTGGTTGGAGTGGAGGATAAAAGGAGAAGAGGAAGACCGACACTGAGATGGGAGAACTGCATGAAGAGAAATTTAGTAGGAGTGGGAGTGGAGAATGAGGGCAAGGGATAGAGGGGAGTGAAGATGATTGGTGGAGACGGTAGTAAAACGGGACTAGTTATGAAGGGGAAAAGGAGGAGAGCAACAACAGTGACACAACAGTGGACACACTGGACAGTATCCAGACAGCCAGTCTTAGCACATGCTGCATCCAGACAGGCAGTCTCAGCACATGTCTCAGCACATACAGCATCCAGACAGGCAGTCTCAGCACATGTCTCGGCACATACAGCATCCAGACAGGCTGTCTCAGCACATGCAGCATCCAGACAGGCTGTCTCAGCACATGTCTCAGCACATACAGCATCCAGACAGGCTGTCTCAGCACATGTCTCAGCACATACAGCATCCAGACAGGCTGTCTCAGCACATGCAGCATCCAGACAGGCTGTCTCAGCACATACAACATCCAGAC
The DNA here is from genome assembly GCA_963662155.1 of Lamellibrachia columna. Taxonomy (NCBI): domain Eukaryota; kingdom Metazoa; phylum Annelida; class Polychaeta; order Sabellida; family Siboglinidae; genus Lamellibrachia; species Lamellibrachia columna. The sequence continues at coordinate 43,125,170 of OY759262.1, read as the reverse complement.
AGGCTGTCTCAGCACATGTCCCAGCAAATACAGCATTCAGACAGGCTGTGTCAGCACATACAGCATCCAGACAGGCTGTCTCAGCACATGTCTCAGCACATACAGCATCCAGACAGGCTGTCTCAGCACATGTCTCAGCACATACAGCATCCAGACAGGCTGTCTCAGCACATGCAGCATCCAGACAGGCTGTCTCAACACATGCAGCATCCAGACAGGCTGTCTCAGCACATGCAGCATCCAGACAGGCTGCCTCAGCACATGCAGCATCCAGACAGACTGTCTCAGCACATGCAGCATCCAGACAGGCTGTCTCAGCACATGCAGCATCCAGACAGGCTGTCTTAGCACATACAGCATCCAGACAGGCTGTCTTAGCATATGCAGCATCCACACAGGCTGTCTCAGCACATGCAGCATCCAGACAGGCTGTCTCAGCACATGCAGCATCCAGACAGGCTGTCTCAGCACATGCAGCATCCAGACAGGCTGTCTCAGCACATGCAGCATCCAGACAGGCTGTCTCAGCACATGCAGCATCCAGACAGGCTGTCTCAGCACATGCAGCATCCAGACAGGCTGTCTCAGCACATGCAGCATCCAGACAGGCTGTCTCAGCACATGCAGCATCCAGACAGGCTGTCTCAGCACATGCAGCATCCAGACAGGCTGTCTCAGCACATGCAGCATCCAGACAGGCTGTCTCAGCACATGCAGCATCCAGACAGGCTGTCTCAGCACATGCAGCATCCAGACAGGCTGCCTCAGCACATGCAGCATCCAGACAGGCTGTCTCAGCACATGCAGCATCCAGACAGGCTGTCTCAGCACATGCAGCATCCACACAGGCTGTCTCAGCACACGCAGCATCCAGACAGGCTGTCTCAGCACATGCAGCATCCAGACAGGCTGTCTCAGCACATGCAGCATCCATACAGGCTGTCTCAGCACATGCAGCATCCAGACAGGCTGTCTCAGCACATGCAGCATCCAGACAGGCTGTCTCAGCACATGCAGCATCCAGACAGGCTGTCTCAGCACATGCAGCATCCAGACAGGCTGCCTCAGCACATGCAGCATCCAGACAGGCTGCCTCAGCACATGCAACATCCAGACAGGCTGTCTTAGCACATACAGCATCCAGACAGGCTGTCTCAGCACATGCAGCATCCACACAGGCTGTCTCAGCACATGCAGCATCCAGAAAGGCTGTCTTAGCACATACAGCATCCACACAGGCTGTCTCAGCACATGCAGCATCCAGACAGGCTGCCTCAGCACATGCAGGATCCAGACAGGCTGTCTTAGCACATACAGCATCCACACAGGCTGTCTCAGCACATGCAGCATGCAGCATCCAGACAGGCTGCCTCAGCACATGCAGCACCTAGACAGGCTGTCTTAGCACATACAGCATCCACACAGGCTGTCTCAGCACATGCAGCATCCAGACAGGCTGTCTCAGCACATGCAGCATCCAGACAGGCTGCCTCAGCACATGCAGCATCCACACAGGTTGTCTCAGCACATGCAGCATCCAGACAGGCTGCCTCAGCACATGCAGCATCCAGACAGGCTGTCTTAGCACATACAGCATCCAGACAGGCTGTCTCAGCACATGCAGCATCCACACAGGCTGTCTCAGCACATGCAGTATCCAGACAGGCTGTCTCAGCACATGTCTCATCACATGCAGCGTCCAGACAGGCTGCCTCAGCACATGCAGCATCCAGACAGGTGTCTTAGCACAAACAGCATCCAGACAGGCTGCCTCAGCACATGCAGCATCCAGACAGGCTGTCTTAGCACATGCAGCATCCACACAGGCTGTCTCAGCACATACAGCATCCAGACAGGCTGTCTCAGCACATGCAGCATCCACACAGGCTGTCTCAGCACATGCAGCATCCAGACAGGCTGTCTCAGCACATGTCTCATCACATGCAGCGTCCAGACAGGCTGCCTCAGCACATGCAGCATCCAGACAGGTGTCTTAGCACAAACAGCATCCAGACAGGCTGCCTCAGCACATGCAGCATCCAGACAGGCTGTCTTAGCACATACAGCATCCAGACAGGCTGTCTCAGCACATGCAGCATCCACACAGGCTGTCTCAGCACATGCAGCATCCAGACAGGCTGTCTTAGCACATACAGCATCCAGACAGGCTGTCTCAGCACATGCAGCATCCACACAGGCTGTCTCAGCACATGCAGCATCCAGACAGGCTGTCTCAGCACATGTCTCATCACATGCAGCGTCCAGACAGGCTGCCTCAGCACATGCAGCATCCAGACAGGTGTCTTAGCACAAACAGCATCCAGGCAGGCTGTCTCAGCACATGTCTCAGCACATACAGCATCCAGACAGGCTGTTTTAGCACATACAGCATCCAGACAGGCTGTCTCAGCACAAACAGCATCCAGACAGGCTGCCTCAGCACATGCAGCATCCAGACAGGCTGTCTCAGCACATGCAGCATCCAGACAGGCTGTCTCAGCACATGCAGCATCCAGACAGGCTGTCTCAGCACATGCAGCATCCAGACAGGCTGCCTCAGCACATGCAGCATCCAGACAGGCTGTCTTAGCACATGCAGCATCCAGACAGGCTGTCTCAGCACATGCAGCATCCACACAGGCTGTCTCAGCACATGCAGCATCCAGACAGGCTGTCTCAGCACATGCAGCATCCAGACAGGCTGTCTCAGCACATGCAGCATCCAGACAGGCTGTCTCAGCACATGCAGCATCCAGACAGGCTGTCTCAGCACATGCAGCATCCAGACAGGCTGTCTCAGCACATGCAGCATCCAGACAGGCTGTCTCAGCACATGCAGCATCCAGACAGGCTGCCTCAGCACATGCAGCATCCAGACAGGCTGCCTCAGCACATGCAGCATCCAGACAGGCTGTCTTAGCACATACAGCATCCAGACAGGCTGTCTCAGCACATGCAGCATCCACACAGGCTGTCTCAGCACATGCAGCATCCAGAAAGGCTGTCTTAGCACATACAGCATCCACACAGGCTGTCTCAGCACATGCAGCATCCAGACAGGCTGCCTCAGCACATGCAGGATCCAGACAGGCTGTCTTAGCACATACAGCATCCACACAGGCTGTCTCAGCACATGCAGCATGCAGCATCCAGACAGGCTGCCTCAGCACATGCAGCACCTAGACAGGCTGTCTTAGCACATACAGCATCCACACAGGCTGTCTCAGCACATGCAGCATCCAGACAGGCTGTCTCAGCACATGCAGCATCCAGACAGGCTGCCTCAGCACATGCAGCATCCACACAGGTTGTCTCAGCACATGCAGCACCCAGACAGGCTGCCTCAGCACATGCAGCATCCAGACAGGCTGTCTTAGCACATACAGCATCCAGACAGGTGTCTTAGCACAAACAGCATCCAGACAGGCTGCCTCAGCACATGCAGCATCCAGACAGGCTGTCTTAGCACATACAGCATCCAGACAGGCTGTCTCAGCACATGCAGCATCCACACAGGCTGTCTCAGCACATGCAGCATCCAGACAGGCTGTCTTAGCACATACAGCATCCAGACAGGCTGTCTCAGCACATGCAGCATCCACACAGGCTGTCTCAGCACATGCAGCATCCAGACAGGCTGTCTCAGCACATGTCTCATCACATGCAGCGTCCAGACAGGCTGCCTCAGCACATGCAGCATCCAGACAGGTGTCTTAGCACAAACAGCATCCAGGCAGGCTGTCTCAGCACATGTCTCAGCACATACAGCATCCAGACAGGCTGTTTTAGCACATACAGCATCCAGACAGGCTGTCTCAGCACAAACAGCATCCAGACAGGCTGCCTCAGCACATGCAGCATCCAGACAGGCTGTCTCAGCACATGCAGCATCCAGACAGGCTGTCTCAGCACATGCAGCATCCAGACAGGCTGTCTCAGCACATGCAGCATCCAGACAGGCTGCCTCAGCACATGCAGCATCCAGACAGGCTGTCTTAGCACATGCAGCATCCAGACAGGCTGTCTCAGCACATGCAGCATCCACACAGGCTGTCTCAGCACATGCAGCATCCAGACAGGCTGTCTCAGCACATGCAGCATCCAGACAGGCTGTCTCAGCACATGCAGCATCCAGACAGGCTGTCTCAGCACATGCAGCATCCAGACAGGCTGTCTCAGCACATGCAGCATCCAGACAGGCTGTCTCAGCACATGCAGCATCCAGACAGGCTGTCTCAGCACATGCAGCATCCAGACAGGCTGCCTCAGCACATGCAGCATCCAGACAGGCTGCCTCAGCACATGCAGCATCCAGACAGGCTGTCTTAGCACATACAGCATCCAGACAGGCTGTCTCAGCACATGCAGCATCCACACAGGCTGTCTCAGCACATGCAGCATCCAGAAAGGCTGTCTTAGCACATACAGCATCCACACAGGCTGTCTCAGCACATGCAGCATCCAGACAGGCTGCCTCAGCACATGCAGGATCCAGACAGGCTGTCTTAGCACATACAGCATCCACACAGGCTGTCTCAGCACATGCAGCATGCAGCATCCAGACAGGCTGCCTCAGCACATGCAGCACCTAGACAGGCTGTCTTAGCACATACAGCATCCACACAGGCTGTCTCAGCACATGCAGCATCCAGACAGGCTGTCTCAGCACATGCAGCATCCAGACAGGCTGCCTCAGCACATGCAGCATCCACACAGGTTGTCTCAGCACATGCAGCACCCAGACAGGCTGCCTCAGCACATGCAGCATCCAGACAGGCTGTCTTAGCACATACAGCATCCAGACAGGCTGTCTCAGCACATGCAGCATCCACACAGGCTGTCTCAGCACATGCAGTATCCAGACAGGCTGTCTCAGCACATGTCTCATCACATGCAGCGTCCAGACAGGCTGCCTCAGCACATGCAGCATCCAGACAGGTGTCTTAGCACAAACAGCATCCAGACAGGCTGCCTCAGCACATGCAGCATCCAGACAGGCTGTCTTAGCACATACAGCATCCAGACAGGCTGTCTCAGCACATGCAGCATCCAGACAGGCTGCCTCAGCACATGCAGCATCCAGACAGGCTGTCTTAGCACATACAGCATCCAGACAGGCTGTCTCAGCACATGCAGCATCCACACAGGCTGTCTCAGCACATGCAGCATCCAGACAGGCTGTCTCAGCACATGTCTCATCACATGCAGCGTCCAGACAGGCTGCCTCAGCACATGCAGCATCCAGACAGGTGTCTTAGCACAAACAGCATCCAGGCAGGCTGTCTCAGCACATGTCTCAGCACATACAGCATCCAGACAGGCTGTCTTAGCACATACAGCATCCAGACAGGCTGTCTCAGCACAAACAGCATCCAGACAGGCTGCCTCAGCACATGCAGCATCCAGACAGGCTGTCTTAGCACATGCAGCATCCAGACAGGCTGTCTCAGCACATGCAGCATCCAGACAGGCTGCCTCAGCGCATGCAGCATCCAGACAGGCTGTCTTAGCACATACAGCATCCAGACAGGCTGTCTCAGCACATGCAGCATCCAGACAGGCTGCCTCAGCACATGCAGCATCCAGACTGGCTGTCTTAGCACATACAGCATCCAGACAGGCTGTCTCAGCACATGCAGCATCCACACAGGCTGTCTCAGCAAATGCAGCATCCAGACAGGCTGTCTCAGCACATGTCTCATCACATGCAGCGTCCAGACAGGCTGCCTCAGCACATGTCTCAGCACATGCAGCGTCCAGACAGGCTGCCTCAGCACATGCAGCATCCAGACAGGTGTCTTAGCACAAACAGCATCCAGTCAGGCTGTCTCAGCACATGTCTCAGCACATACAGCATCCAGACAGGCTGTCTTAGCACATACAGCATCCAGACAGGCTGTCTCAGCACAAACAGCATCCAGACAGGCTGCCTCAGCACATGCAGCATCCAGACAGGCTGTCTTAGCACATGCAGCATCCAGACAGGCTGTCTCAGCACATGCAGCATCCAGACAGGCTGCCTCAGCGCATGCAGCATCCAGACAGGCTGTCTTAGCACATACAGCATCCAGACAGGCTGTCTCAGCACATGCAGCATCCAGACAGGCTGCCTCAGCACATGCAGCATCCAGACAGGCTGTCTCAGCACATGCAGCATCCAGACAGGCTGCCTCAGCACATGCAGCATCCAGACTGGCTGTCTTAGCACATACAGCATCCAGACAGGCTGTCTCAGCACATGCAGCATCCACACAGGCTGTCTCAGCAAATGCAGCATCCAGACAGGCTGTCTCAGCACATGTCTCATCACATGCAGCGTCCAGACAGGCTGCCTCAGCACATGCAGCATACAGACAGGCTGCCTCAGCACATGCAGCATACAGACAGGCTGTCTCAGCACATGCAGCATCCAGACAGGTGTCTTAGCACATACAGCATCCAGGCAGGCTGTCTTAGCATATACAGCATCCAGACAGGCTGTCTCAGCACATGCAGCATCCAGACAGGCTGTCTCAGCACATGCAGCATCCAGACAGGCTGTCTCAGCACATGCAGCATCCAGACAGGCTGTCTTAGCACATGCAGCATCCAGACAGGCTGTCTTAGCACATACAGCATCCAGACAGGCTGCCTCAGCACATGCAGCATACAGACAGGCTGCGTCAGCACATGCAGCATACAGACAGGCTGCCTCAGCACATGCAGCATCCAGACAGGCTGCCTCAGCACATGCAGCATCCAGACAGGTGTCTTAGCACATACAGCATCCAGGCAGGCTGTCTCAGCACATGCAGCATCCAGACAGGCTGCCTCAGCACATGCAGCATCCAGACAGGCTGTCTCAGCACATGCAGCATCCAGACAGGCTGTCTCAGCACATGCAGCATACAGACAGGCTGTCTCGGCACATGTCTCAGCACATGCAGCATACAGACAGGCTGTCTCGGCACATGTCTCAGCACATGCAGCATCCAGACAGGCTGCCTCAGCACATGCAGCATTCTGACAGGCTGTCTCGGCACATGCAGCACATCCAGACAGGCTGTCTCAGCACATCCAGACAGGCTGTCTCAGCACATGCAGCATACAGACAGGCTGTCTCGGCACATGTCTCAGCACATGCAGCATCCAGACAGGCTGTCTCAGCACATGCAGCACATCCAGACAGGCTGTCTCAGCACATGCAGCATCCAGACAGGCTGTCTCAGCACATGCAGCAAACAGACAGGCTGTCTCAGCACATGTCTTAGCACATGCAGCATCCAGACAGGCTGTCTTAGTGGACACAGCATCCAGACAGGTTGTCTTAGTGGACACAGCATCCAGACAGGCTGTCTTAGTGGACACAGCATCCAGACAGGCTGTTTTAGTGGACACAGCCTCAGCATCATGACATATTGAGTTAAAATTGACAGTAAATTTTTTTTTAATACTACTGGTCTTCACAACATGTCTGCAGAGTATCCAATAATGAAACATTACTGCATTGGTGGATGACAATACAATAAACATGTAAGATATTACAAGGGTGGATGACAGCACAATAAACATGTAAGAAGTTACATTCCTGGATGTCCTACCTTCCCACTCCCGTTTGATCTCTGGCCTCAAGTTGAGGTTGACCGTCACGTCAGCCCTCACCTGAGACGGGTGGTTCTCGCCAATGTGTGGCTTCGAAACCTACACAATGTACACAGAATTGAAACGAGAAATAGCTTATGAAGAGTTTGGATAAACAACAGTAAACTTTATTTAATTATGCATTAAACTAATGAATCCTAATCCTGAGTGTAATTTAGACAACACCAGTGGAGCATGATGCTACCATGCTCCAAGACCTCAGCCAAGTCTTGTTGTTAAGCCAATGCAGTAAGTGACACAGTTCTACACTAACCAGCCTCTTATAAAGATGTCTTACCTCAACTACATTGAAGCCTGTGATTGGATGAGCCATTCTGGCCCAGCCGCCAAAGTAGCAACTGCCATCTTCTGCCTTCCTATAACACAAACGCACAACTTGTCTGTTCTACACAAATTGTGTGCCACTGAGTCTACCCTACACACAATGTGCGCCACTGAGTCTACCCTACACACAATGTGCACCACTGAGTCTACGTTACACAGAATGTGTGCCACTGAGTCTACCCTACACACAATGTGCACCACTGAGTCTACGTTACACAGAATGTGTGCCACTGAGTCTACCCTACACACAATGTGCGCCACTGAGTCTACGTTACACAGAATGTGTGCCACTGAGTCTACCCTACACACAATGTGCGCCACTGAGTCTACGTTACACAGAATGTGTGCCACTGAGTCTACCCTACACATAATGTGCGCCACTGAATCTACGTTACACAGAATGTGTGCCACTGAGTCTACCCTACACACAATGTGCGCCACTGAGTCTACGTTACACAGAATGTGTGCCACTGAGTCTACCCTACACATAATGTGTGCCACTGAGTCTACCCTACACATAATGTGTGCCACTGAATCTACCCTATGTGCAATTTGCATCACTGAGTCTACCCTGCACACAATGTGTGTCACTGAGTCTACCCTACACGCAATGTGTGTCACCGAATCTAACCTATGCATAATGTGTGCCATTGAGTCTACCTTATATGCAATGTGCATCACTGAGTCTACCCTACACACAATGTGTGTCACTGAGTCTACCCTACACACAATGTGTGTCACCGAGTCTAACCTACACACAGTGTATGCCACTGAGCTAACTCTAAATACACAATGTGTGCCACTGGGCTTACCCTACACACAATGTGAGCCATTGAGTCTATCCTACACACAATGTGAGTCATTGAGTCTACCCTACACACAATGTGAGTCATTGAGTCTATCATACACACAATGTGAGTCATTGAGTCTACCATACACACAATGTGAGTCATTGAGTCTACCATACACACAATGGGAGTCATTGAGTCTACCCTACACACAATGTGAGTCATTGAGTCTACCCTACACACAATGTGAGTCACTGAGTCTACCCTATATGCAATGTGTGTCACCAAATCTAACCTACACATAATGTGAGTCACTGAATCTACCCTATACGCAATGTGTGTCACCAAATCTAACCTACGCATAACGTGTGCCATTGAGTCTACCCTACATGCAATGTGCATCACTGAGTCTAACCTACACACAATGTGTGTCACCGAGTCTAACCTACACACAATGTGTGTCACCGAGTCTAACCTACACACAGTGTATGCCACTGAGCTAACCCTACATACACAATGTACGCCACTGAGTCTACCCTACACACAATGTGAGTCATTGAGTCTACCCTACACACAATGTGAGTCATTGAGTCTATCCTACACACAAATGACACAATGTGAGTCATTCATGCAACCGAGGCCATTACACTGAATAAACAGAGCCCAATATGTAATTTTTTATTCACTTACACATTTCCAATTATTCAACAATCCACAGAATGTTATTGCTATATATTCACATGGGACAAAGTTTTCGAAGATTGCAAGATTTGATCAAGTTTACAATATGATGTATTGATGGAAGCCATTATTATGCACTAATTTAATAACTCAAAATTAATCACATGGTTGAATATTAAGCATAAAACATATAAAACATGTGTGCGCATGCATGCATGCTTACCATGGCTTCATGCGACTCACTGCATCTTCTATGTCTTGTCTGATCTCATCTACCAACAGACACACCAATCTAAGTAACAATCTTACCAATCTAAGTAACAATCTTACCAATCTAAGTAACAATCTTACCAATCTAAGTAACACGCTTTCCAATCTAAGTAACAATCTTACCAATCTAAGTAACAATCTTACCAATCTAAGTAACAATCTTACCAATCTAAGTAACAATCTAACCAATCTAAGTAACAATCTTACCAATCTAAGTAACAATCTTACCAATCTAAGTAACAATCTTACCAATCTAAGTAACACTCTTACTAATCTAAGTAACACTCTTACCAGTCTAACTCTCTATGAATAAATTCATCATGGTGCTTGTTTATTAATTGGCATAATGCATATTTTTTATGAGATTAGTAGATGTCCCAGAAGGGTTTCTGCCACTGCAGTCCTCAAACACGGTTAACAGAGGGTCACCACCAGATGGCACTGCGGTCAGCAAGTCATCCTTCAGTGCTGACAAATACAACAGGGTGGTGGTATCAAAAGGTAACATGTTAAATCAAAACAATGACGTGTATAAGTGAAGCATCCAACATTCACTGCAGTGGCTGGCTGTTATTGCAGTATTGTGACAACTGAATACTTACATGTAGATTCAAGTCGGAACAGATTAAAGTTCCTCAATAGATAGTCGTGTAGTGTGAGAAACTGCAGATTCAATTTCGGCAAAGCGAGGCACCCTGTACAAATATAAAGTGCATTCAGAAATGTCGTCGTAGTTACATTCCAATGTCAATGCAAACAATTATAACAAGTGTATGTAAGCTGCATCTTCACTGCTTTACAGGTGAGTGTTTAGCCAATCACTGGTGATTGCCTACCCAATAACTGGTGAGGGTCCAGCCAATCACTGGTGAGTGTCCAGCCAATCACTGATGAGTGTCCAGCCAATCACTGATGAGTGTCTAGCCAATCACTGGCAAGTGTCCAGCCAATCACTGATAGGTGTCTGTCTCATCAATCACTTGTGAGTGCCTAGCCAATCACTGGTGAGTTTCTAGCAAATCACTGTTGAATGTCTCATCAATCACTGGTGAGTGTCCAGCCAATCACTGATGAGTGTCTCATAAATTCCTGGTGAGTGTCTAGCCAATCACTGATGAGTGTCTCATTAATCACTGGTGAGTGCCCAGTCAATCATTGGTGTGTGTGTATAGCCAATCACGGGTGAGTATCTAGCCAATAACAGGTCAATCACGCAACCTATCAGATCAAACAGCACAAACTCACATTTTCCACACCGTCCAGAATAAGAAACCTCTCAGATTGAATATACGTCTGATGCCGCCTTGAGGAGGTCTCCACTGTGTCGACTGTCAGTTTGATGAGGAGGTCTCCACTGAGTCGACTGTCAGTCTGACGAGGAGGTCCCCACTGAGTCGACTGTCAGTCTAGTGAGGAGGTCTCTACGGGAACAGCTATCAGTCTGATGAGGAGGTCTCCACTAAATCACCTGTCAGATTGATGAGGTCTCCACTGAGTCAGCTGTCAGTCTGATGTCTCCACAGAGTCAGCTGTCCGTCTGACGAGGTCTCCAATGAGTCAGCTGTCAGTTTGGTGAGGAGGTCTCCACTGAATCAGCTGTCAATCTACTGAGGAGGTCCTGGTGAAGAGGTCCCCACTAAGTCAGCTGTCAGTCTGGTGAGGAGGTCCCCAATGAATCAGCTGTCAGTCTGGTGAAGAGGACCCCACTGAGTCAGTTATCAATTTGGTGAGGAAGTTTCCACTGAGTCAGTCTGGTTGTTCTCCTTGGGACACTTAGGTCTAGCATCGGACTACAAGGTAATGCCTATACCATACCTACAAAGATAACTCATTGATTTACAAATATACCTTCTCCGGAATAATACTCCATAGGAACAATGTTCTCATCCCAGATGATGTCCTCTGTAGGGTAGAGCGGCATCTCATTCAGTGCCTCCAGTTGTGATGGCCGACGTTCATGACGCGACACCTGTAGAAGTGTTACATTGCCAGCACACAGCACAGATGTTGCATCGCAGATAACAGTTCAGATACCAGTTGACAATGTGACAATGTTAACAATCTTAACCTGCTGACACCAACACAGTGAATGCAGTGAGACGCACACACACATGCACGCATGCACACATGCACGCACGCACGCAACCGAGACATGATAGAATTATTTGAAACATGTTAAAACACTGATTTAAAATATACATATATATACACAGTATTACACACAGGGTTTGTTTCAACAGTATTTTGAGAAAAGTTATACAGAATGTGCAATGAACTATTATAGAACTTACAAGAAGTTTGAGCAGGAAGTCTGTGGTGTACTTGTCATCGCTGGTGTCATCCATGAGTGGAGGCATTAGGTGTAAGTAGGCAGCAATCTCACATAACATCCTCTTGCTGATTGGCTTGAAGTGCTTCAGTAAGGCATCGTGGGTGTCAATGCTAGCAACATTCGCCAGGGAGAACTTGCGAAGCTCAGCAAAATGCTTAAATGCTGCTTTCTGTTGGGAGTAGATAGGAAACAGAATTGGTGAGACCCTACTGCAATCTGTCCTGACTGGATGCACTTACTGTTGGTGAGATCTCAACCCTACTGCAATCTGTCCTGACTGGACGCACTTACTGTTGGTAAGATCTCAACCCTACTGCAATCTGTCCTCACTGGACGCACTTACTGTTGGCGAGATATCAACCCTATTGCAATCTGTCCTGACTAGATGCACTTACTGTTGGTGAGATCTCAACCCTACTGCAATCTGACCTGACTAGATGCACTTACTGTTGACGAGATCTCAACCCTACTGCAATCTGTCCTGACTAGATGAACTTACTGTTGGTAAGATCTCAACCCTACTGCAATCTGTCCTCACTGGACGCAGATTGCAGTAGGGTTGAGATCTCACCAACAGTAAGTGCATCCAGTCAGGACAGATTGCAGTAGGGTTGAGATCTCACAGGCAGTAAGTGCATCCAATCAGGGCAGATTGCAGTAGGGTTGAGATCTCACCAACAGTAAGTGCATCCAGTCAGGACAGGTTGCAGTATGGTTGAGATTTCACCAACAGTAAGTGCATCCAGTCGGGACAGATTGCAGTAGGGTTGAGATCTCACAGGCAGTAAGTGCATCCAGTCAGGGCAGATTGTAGTAGGGTTGAGATCTCACCAGCAGTAAGTGCATCCAGTCGGGACTGATTGCAGTAGGGTTGATATCTCATCAACAGTAAGTGCGTCCAGTGAGGACAGATTGCAGTAGGGTTGAGATCTCACCAACAGTAAGTGCGTCCAGTCAACAGTAAGTGCGTCCAGTGAGAACAGATTGCAGTAGGGTTGATATCTCACCAACAGTAAGTGTGTCCAGTGAGGACAGATTGCAGTAGGGTTGGGATCTCATCAACAGTAAGTGCATCCAGTCGAGACAGATTGCAGTAGGGTTGAGATATCACCAAAAGTAAGTCCGTCCAGTCAGGACAGATTGCAGTAGGGTTGAGATCTCACCAACAGTAAGTGCATCCAGTCAGGACAGATTGCAGTAGGGTTGAGATCTCACCAACAGTAAGTGCATCCAGTCAGGACAGATTGCAGTAGGGTTGAGATATCACCAAAAGTAAGTCTGTCCAGTCAGGACAGATTGCAGTAGGGTTGAGATCTCACCAACAGTAAGTGCGTCCAGTGAGGACAGATTGCAGTAGGGTTGAGATCTCACCAACAGTAAGTGCATCCAGTCGGGACAGATTGCAGTAGGGTTGAGATCTCTCCAGCAGTAAGTGCATCCAGTCGGGACAGATTGCAGTAGGGTTGAGATCTCACCAACAGTAAGTGCTTCCAGTGAGGACAGATTGCAGTAGGGTTGAGATCTCACCAGCAGTAAGTGCATCCAGTCGGGACAGATTGCAGTAGGGTTGATATCTCACCAACAGTAAGTGCATCCAGTCAGGACAGATTGCAGTAGGGTTGAGATCTCACAGGCAGTAAGTGCATCCAGTCAGGACAAATTGCAGTAGGGTTGAGATCTCACCAACAGTAAGTGCATCTAGTCAGGACAGATTGCAGTAGGGTTGAGATCTCACGGGCAGTAAGTGCATCCAGTCAGGGCAGATTGCAGTAGGGTTGAGATTTCACCAACAGCAAGTGCATCCAGTAGGGACAGATTGCAGTAGGGTTGAGATCTCACAGGCAGTAAGTGCATCCAGTCAGGGCAGATTGCAGTAGGGTTGAGATCTCACCAACAGTAAGTGCATCCAGTCAGGACAGATTGCAGTAGGGTTGAGATCTCACAGGCAGTAAGTGCATCCAGTCAGGGCAGATTGCAGTAGGGTTGAGATCTCACCAACAGTAAGTGCATCCAGTCAGGACAGGTTGCAGTAGGGTTGAGATCTCACCAACAGTAAGTGCATCCAGTCAGGACAGGTTGCAGTAGGGTTGAGATCTCACCAACAGTAAGTGCATCCAGTCGGGACAGATTGCAGTAGGGTTGAGATCTCACAGGCAGTAAGTGCATCCAGTCAGGGCAGATTGTAGTAGGGTTGAGATCTCACCAGCAGTAAGTGCATCCAGTCGGGACTGATTGCAGTAGGGTTGATATCTCACCAACAGTAAGTGCGTCCAGTCAACAGTAAGTGCGTCCAGTGAGAACAGATTGCAGTAGGGTTGAGATCTCACCAACAGTAAGTGTGTCCAGTGAGGACAGATTGCAGTAGGGTTGAGATCTCATCAACAGTAAGTGCATCTAGTCAGGACAGATTGCAGTAGGGTCGAGATCTCACCAGCAGTAAGTGCATCCAGTCGGGACTGATTGCAGTAGGGTTGATATCTCATCAACAGTAAGTGCGTCCAGTGAGGACAGATTGCAGTAGGGTTGAGATCTCACCAACAGTAAGTGCGTCCAGTGAGAACAGATTGCAGTAGGGTTGAGATCTCACCAACAGTAAGTGTGTCCAGTGAGGACAGATTGCAGTAGGGTTGAGATCTCATCAACAGTAAGTGCGTCCAGTGAGGACAGATTGCAGTAGGGTTGAGATCTCACCAACAGTAAGTGCATCCAGTCAGGACAGATTGCAGTAGGGTTGAGATCTCACCAACAGTAAGTGCGTCCAGTGAGGACAGATTGCAGTAGGGTTGAGATCTCACCAACAGTAAGTTCATCTAGTCAGGACAGATTGCAGTAGGGTTGAGATCTCATCAACAGTAAGTGCATCTAGTCAGGACAGATTGCAGTAGGGTTGAGATCTCACCAGCAGTAAGTGCATCCAGTCGGGACTGATTGCAGTAGGGTTGATATCTCATCAACAGTAAGTGCGTCCAGTGAGGACAGATTGCAGTAGGGTTGAGATCTCACCAACAGTAAGTGCGTCCAGTCAACAGTAAGTGCGTCCAGTGAGAACAGATTGCAGTAGGGTTGAGATCTCACCAACAGTAAGTGTGTCCAGTGAGGACAGATTGCAGTAGGGTTGAGATCTCACCAACAGTAAGTGCATCCAGTGAGGACAGATTGCAGTAGGGTTCAGATCTCACCAAGAGTAAGTGCGTCCAGTGAGGACAGATTGCAGTAGGGTTGAGATCTCATCAACAGTAAGTGCGTCCAGTGAGGACAGATTGCAGTAGGGTTGAGATCTCACCAACAGTAAGTGCATCCAGTCAGGACAGATTGCAGTAGGGTTCAGATCTCACCAAGAGTAAGTGCGTCCAGTGAGGACAGATTGCAGTAGGGTTGAGATCTCACCAACAGTAAGTGCGTCCAGTGAGGACAGATTGCAGTAGGGTTGAGATCTCACCAACAGTTAGTGCGTCCAGTGAGGACAGATTGCAGTAGGGTTGAGATCTCACCAACAGTAAGTGCGTCCAGTGAGGACAGATTGCAGTAGGGTTGAGATCTCACCAACAGTAAGTGCGTCCAGTGAGGACAGATTGCAGTAGGGTTGAGATCTCACCAACAGTAAGTGCGTCCAGTGAGGACAGATTGCAGTAGGGTTGAGATCTCACCAACAGTAAGTGCGTCCAGTGAGGACAGATTGCAGTAGGGTTGAGATCTCACCAACAGTAAGTGCGTCCAGTGAGGACAGATTGCAGTAGGGTTGAGATCTCACCAACAGTAAGTTCATCTAGTCAGGACAGATTGCAGTAGGGTTGAGATCTCACCAACAGTAAGTGCATCCAGTCAGGACTACTGCAATCTGTCCTCACTGGACGCACTTATTGTTGGTGAGATCTCAACCCTACTGCAATCTGTCCTCACTGGACGCACTTACTGTTGATGAGATATCAACCCTACTGCAATTTGTCCTGACTGGATGCACTTACTGTTGGTGAGATCTCAACCCTACTGCAATCTGTCCTCACTGGATGCACTTACTGTTGGTGAGATCTCAACCCTACTGCAATCTGTCCTCACTGGACGCACTTACTGTTGGTGAGATCTCAACCCTACTGCAATCTGTCCTCACTGGACGCACTTACTGTTGGTGAGATCTCAACCCTACTGCAATTTGTCCCGACTGGATGCACTTACTGTTGGTGAGATCTCAACCCTACTGCAATCTGTCCTCACTGGACGCACTTACTGTTGGTGAGATCTCAACCCTACTGCAATCTGTCCTCACTGGACGCACTTACTGTTGGTGAGATCTCAACCCTACTGCAATCTGTCCTCACTGGATGCACTTACTGTTGGTGAGATATCAACCCTACTGCAATCTGTCCTCACTGGATGCACTTACTGTTGGTGAGATATCAACCCTACTGCAATCTGTCCTCACTGGACGCACTTATTGTTGGTGAGATCTCAACCCTACTGCAATTTGTCCCGACTGGACGGACTTACTGTTGGTGAGATCTCAACCCTACTGCAATCTGTCCTCACTGGATGCACTTACTGTTGGTGAGATCTCAACCCTACTGCAATCTGTCCTCACTAGACGCACTTACTGTTGGTGAGATCTCAACCCTACTGCAATCTGTCCTCACTGGACGCACTTACTGTTGGTGAGATCTCAACCCTACTGCAATCTGTCCTCACTGGACGCACTTACTGTTGGTGAGATCTCAACCCTACTGCAATCTGTCCTCACTGGATGCACTTACTGTTGGTGAGATCTCAACCCTACTGCAATCTGTCCTCACTGGACGCACTTACTGTTGGTGAGATCTCAACCCTACTGCAATCTGTCCTCACTGGACGCACTTACTGTTGGTGAGATCTCAACCCTACTGCAATCTGTCCTCACTGGACGCACTTACTGTTGGTGAGATCTCAACCCTACTGCAATCTGTCCTCACTGGACGCACTTACTGTTGGTGAGATCTCAACCCTACTGCAATCTGTCCTCACTGGACGCACTTACTGTTGGTGAGATCTCAACCCTACTGCAATCTGTCTTCACTGGATGCAGCTAGTGCTGGTGTAACACAATAAGAGTGCTTAGGTGGTGACACCAGGTGGCAGCACTGTATGCAGTAACTAAACAATGCCGTCCCTGGGTAAAACTGCTGTTATTTATCTTATAGGTACACCCAAAAGATTTCACTGTGTTTTTACGATGCCACCCCTAATGTGACGTTTTGAAACTTCTCTACCAAGTATCGTTACATCAGACCAACTGTTAACCTTTGATGTATGCCATTTTATAACAGCCATTTTATAAAACGTACTGCTATGACTTTGACACTGCCCCTCTGCCACTCAACTGTAATGAGGTGACTTTGACACAGCCTCTATGCCACTCACCTGTAATGAGGTAATGTTGTTGTAGTGTATGTCAGTCATCTCATGGTCAGTCAGAGCCTCTCCTGTCTGCTCATTGATCTCAAAGCCAGCATAGAACTTCAAAGTGTCCAGCAACTATCAACATACACCGCACACATCCAATTAAGTGACACATTCAACACATTCAGTGACATAGTGTGACACAGGGTCCAATTCAACATTGTCAATAACACAATGTAACATTATGTTCCATTCAATACTTTCAGTGGCACAGTATGACACTGGATCCATTTCAACATTTCTTCAATACACTGCTATCTAGAATTCACCAGCATAATTCAACACTTAACCAGTTGACATATCTATTACCTTTCTGTAACTACAATATATGTGAGTTATAAACTTTATCACAGTTCCGTGTACTACCCTAAACTGACATATAAACTAAATTTTAGCCGATGGAAAATCAATCTATTTCCACTGTCGTGAGGGTTGGTGTAGAGACAGACCTGAGAGAAGAGTTTGCCGTCCTCACGAGTGACGAGGGCTGCCTGTTGTGACCTCACCACGACATGGGTGCTGTCAAGGAGGAGGTTGAAAAAGCGACGAGTTGGAAGTTGTGCCTCGAGGTCAATCATCAGCTCAAGGAAGCGCTCGCAGTAGTGCACCTTGGCTTCGTCAACCTCACCTGACGGGTATGTACATGAACGGAGCACGATACATTATAGCATAACCAGCATTACATAATAATTATTTAATAGTTGTGTTCACTTGAAAATTGGGTTCTTTCTACACACCTGACTGAGGTGATGAACAGTGAGGTACTTCTGTATACCTGACCGAGGTATCAACTCAAGGACAGTGAGGTACTTCTGTATACCTGACCGATATATCAACTCAAGGATAGTGAGAAACCTGACTGAGGTACTGACTCAAGGACAGAGAGATACTTCTGCATATCTGACTGAGGTATCGACTCAAGGACAGTAAGATACTTCTGAATACCTGACCGAGGCATTGACCCAAGGAGAGTGAGGTACTTCTGCATATCTGACTGAGGTATCGACTCAAGGACAGTAAGATACTTCTGAATACCTGACCGAGGCATTGACTCAAGGAGAGTGAGGTACTTCTGCATATATGACTGAGGTATCGACTCAAGGACAGAGAGGTACTTCTGCATATCTGACTGAGGTATCGACCCAAGGACAGTGAGGTACTTCTGCATACGTGACCGAGGTATAAACTCAAGGACACTGAGGTAGTTCTGCATACCTGACTGAGGTATAGACTCAAGGACAGTGATGTACTTCTGCATGAGCCGAAAGAGGAAGCTGCGTTCCCGTTCTATCTTCTTCCTTGCGTCCTCGTCCAGTTTGCGGTTATTCTTCTCAATCAGTGACCAGAACTTGCGGTACTTTGTGTTCTTTGCAAAGATTTCATCGCGTTTTGCCTACACAAGGCAAAACAAATCATGAACTCAAAAATAAAAAGGGGTGTTGTTAACTCGTATTGACAGTAAATACGAGCACACTGGAATGCCGAATATTATTTCTACAACTGTGAGTCTACCACATCTTTGAGTAGAATCAAAGTTATACCTGTTGAAATACCGGTCTGTAACCACTGCAACTTATCTGCAGCAGTCACCAAGTGTAAAATGGTCTGTGTTCTGTACGTCTTCACAGCCATCATGAGAATGCCGCACTTGCTGCTAAAGTGACAACTTGACCATATTTTTAGTGGAAATTTCTTCCCTAAATATAAATATATGTGCTTTAGTCAAAACAACTTTAAAATTTGATACATAATCTAGTGTAGTAAAATAGCGACAAGGGATAAAGAAGGGTGACCATGTGAAAGATGTAATACAGGGCAGCACTTACAGGCAGCACATTGATCCAAGTAGACAGAGACACAAGTCTCTGAACCTGCTCCCGAATCATGTCAACTTCCTGCAATACAAATAAGTAGACAATAAACAGACAGGTACAAGTAGATAATAAACAGGTGGGTACAAGTAGAGAATAAAAATGCAGGTACAAGTAAAGAATAAACATTGTGGGCACAAGAATAGAATAAAGATGCAGGTACAAGTAGAGAACAAACAGGTAGACACAAGCAGAGAACAAACAGGTAGACACAAGCAGAGAACAAACAGGTAGACACAAGCAGAGAACAAACAGGTAGACACAAGCAGAGAACAAACAGGTAGACACAAGCAGAGAACAAACAGGTAGACACAAGCAGAAAATAAACAGGTAGACACAAGCAGAGAATAAACAGGTAGGCACAATTAGATAATAAACAGGTAGGCACAATTAGATAATAAACAGGTAGGCACAATTAGATAATAAACAGGTAGGCACAATTAGATAATAAACAGGTAGGCTATACAAACATCCACAAGATATACAAACTCTTGAGCAGCACTTCGCAAAACATCAACACAAGAATTCAACATTTTGTGCATAAAGTTTGCTCATATTACAAAAAAAACACATATTTCTTTAGCTCAGCATCCATCAAGGATACTAATTATGAAGCACTAAATAGACACTGCCATCGCCCCCCCCCCCAGTGGTGGCTGCTGTGTGCTAAGCAAGGAGGCTCGCACATTTGTGACTTTCTGTGACACACATTTGTACAAGGTCAGATAAACAAGTCTATCAAGTTGATAAGATTGGTTAAGTTTGTAAGAAGACATACAAGACTGTTGAAGCAGTGGATGAGAAATATGAGGAGGACCGAGTGCTCCTTGAGGGTGAGTAGGCGATCATGTGACTCCTGCTGCTCAGCCAGACACAACTGCATTAGGGCGCTGAAGAAACTCGCAAAGTTCCCAGGCCACTTCTTGAAACACTGCAACAGTACAACATGACAATGGACAAGTACTCACAGACTGGTGAACACAGTACAGCCACAAGTAGTTAACAGTACAATGTGGCAATGGACAAGTACTCACAGACTGGTGAACACAGTACAGCCACAAGTAGTTAACAGTACAATGTGGCAATGGACAAGTACTCACAGACTGGTGAACACAGTACAGCCACAAGTAGTTAACAGTACAATGTGGCAATGGACAAGTACTCACAGACTGGTGAACACAGTACAGCCACAAGTAGTTAACAGTACAATGTGGCAATGGACAAGTACTCACAGACTGGTGAACACAGTACAGCCACAAGTAGTTAACAGTACAATGTGGCAATGGACAAGTACTCACAGACTGGTGAACACAGTACAGCCACAAATAGTTAACAGTACAATGTGGCAATGGACAAGTACTCACAGACTGGTGAACACAGTACAGCCACAAGTAGTTAACAGTACAATGTGGCAATGGACAAGTACTCACAGACTGGTGAACACAGTACAGCCACAAGTAGTTAACAGTACAATGTGGCAATGGACAAGTACTCACAGACTGGTGAACACAGTACAGCCACAAGTAGTTAACAGTACAATGTGGCAATGGACAAGTACTCACAGACTGGTGAACACAGTACAGCCACAAGTAGTTAACAGTACAATGTGGCAATGGACAAGTACCCACAGACTGGTGAACACAGTACAGCCACAAGTAGTTAACAGTACAATGTGGCAATGGACAAGTACTCACAGACTGGTGAACACAGTACAGCCACAAGTAATTAACAGTACAATATGGCAATGGACAAGTACTCACAGACTGGTGAACACAGTACAGCCACAAGTAATTAACAGTACAATATGGCAATGGACAAGTACTCACAGACTGGTGAACACAGTACAGCCACAAGTAATTAACAGTACAATGTGGCAATGGACAAGTACTCACAGACTGGTGAACACAGTACAGCCATAAGTAGTTAACAGTACAATGTGGCAATGGACAAGTACCCACAGACTGGTGAACACAGTACAGCCACAAGTAGTTAACAGTACAATGTGGCAATGGACAAGTACTCACAGACTGGTGAACACAGTACAGCCACAAGTAATTAACAGTACAATGTGGCAATGGACAAGTACTCACAGACTGGTGAACACAGTACAGCCATAAGTAGTTAACAGTACAATGTGGCAATGGACAAGTACCCACAGACTGGTGAACACAGTACAGCCACAAGTAGTTAACAGTACAATGTGGTAATGGACAAGTACTCACAGACTGGTGAACACAGTACAGCCACAAGTAATTAACAGTACAATATGGCAATGGACAAGTACTCACAGACTGGTGAACACAGTACAGCCACAAGTAGTTAACAGTACAATGTGGCAATGGACAAGTACTCACAGACTGCTTCACATAGTTCAGCCACAGGTAGTCAACAGTACAATGTGGCAATGGACAAGTACTCACAGACTGCTTCACATAGTTCAGCCACAGGTAGTCAACAGTACAGGTATTTACCAGTTGAGATTATACCCAACTAGTGGTCACCACACATTATTGGAGTCCCAAGGTATGTCTACATTAGCAGCGGACATTAGAACTATTTTCGTTGATACTTGCTATTATGGGGTTGAGCAAAAGTGCACCGAACTGAAGTACAACTTGAAACTACTTTCACAGTATGAATGATCACCATTATTACAAGAAACAAACCTTCCTGCCCTTTAATTTTCTCTATCAAATAAGATCTTCGGCTGAACATTTCTGGGTTGTTAGAGATATTTTCATATGTCATATTTAAACATAATAACTGCATCATCGAGCTTGAACACCCTATTTGGTTTAAATATCCTAGCAAGTTTCAACTAGTTCTGTGAAATGAAGCTAAATAAAACTCAAAGTTATTTATTATCACTTTACAATAAAAAATAAACTAAAGTGAATGAATCAAACATTCCTTCTGCAAATAGTTTAGTTTTTGCAAAACTAAACCAATCTTTCAGATATCAAATTTCCCGAGATCTATTCTGACATGAACGGAGTCTGAATGGAGTGGTATAACACAAAGGCACCGGTAAATGCACCATATATTTAGACTAGTTTGTTAGTAAACTGTGCAAAATGCTGAAAACTAATGAGAACTTATTTTGTGACATACATGTTTCATATTTGCTTATAAATACGACTTAGTTTACCTCCCATGCTGGAACTCTCTCTCGGAACTTCTCATTCACCATTGCCACAACAGACAGGATGTGTGCTTGGCTCGCCTGGCAAACAAATGTACACTACACAGTGAAGACAGTGGGCAGTGCCGCACCACAGATGTAAAACAAATGTACAATACACAGTGAAGACAGTGGGCAGTGCCGCACCACATATGTAAAACAAATGTACACTACACAGTGAAGACAGCGGGCAGTGCCACACCACAGATGTAAAACAAATGTACAATACACAGTGAAGACAGTGGGCAGTGCCGCACCACATATGTAAAACAAATGTACACTACACAGTGAAGACAGTGGGCAGTGCCGCACCACATATGTAAAACAAATGTACAATACACAGTGAAGACAGTGGGCAGTGCCACACCACAGATGTAAAACAAATGTACAATACACAGTGAAGACAGTGGGCAGTGCCACACCACATATGTAAAACAAATGTACAATACACAGTGAAGACAGTGGGCAGTGCCGCACCACATATGTAAAACAAATGTACAATACACAGTGAAGACAGTGGGCAGTGCCGCACCACAGATGTAAAACAAATGTACACTACACAGTGAAGACAGTGGCGCACCACATATGTAAAACAAATGTACAATACACAGTGAAGACAGCGGGCAGTGCCGCACCACAGATGTAAAACAAATGTACAATACACAGTGAAGACAGTGGGCAGTGCCACACCACAGATGTAAAACAAATGTACACTACACAGTGAAGACAGTGGGCAGTGCCGCACCACATATGTAAAACAAATGTACACTACACAGTGAAGACAGTGGGCAGTGCCGCACCACATATGTAAAACAAATGTACACTACACAGTGAAGACAGTGGGCAGTGCCACACCACATATGTAAAACAAATGTACACTACACAGTGAAGACAGTGGGCAGTGCCGCACCACATATGTAAAACAAATGTACACTACACAGTGAAGACAGTGGGCAGTGCCACACCACATATGTAAAACAAATGTACACTACACAGTGAAGACAGTGGGCAGTGCCGCACCACATATGTAAAACAAATGTACAATACACTGTGAAGACAGCGGGCAGTGCCACACCACAGATGTAAAACAAATGTACAATACACAGTGAAGACAGTGGGCAGTGCCACACCACAGATGTAAAACAAATGTACAATACACAGCGAAGACAGTGGGCAGTGCCACACCACAGATGTAAAACAAATGTACAATACACAGTGAAGACAGTGGGCAGTGCCGCACCACATATGTAAAACAAATGTACACTACACAGTGAAGACAGTGGGCAGTGCCGCACCACATATGTAAAACAAATGTACAATACACAGTGAAGACAGTGGGCAGTGCCGCACCACAGATGTAAAACAAATGTACAATACACAGTGAAGACAGTGGGCAGTGCGGCACCACAGATGTAAAACAAATGTACAATACACAGTGAAGACAGTGGGCAGTGCCACACCACAGATGTAAAACAAATGTACAATACACAGTGAAGACAGTGGGCAGTGCCGCACCACATATGTAAAACAAATGTACACTACACAGTGAAGACAGTGGGCAGTGCCGCACCACATATGTAAAACAAATGTACAATACACAGTGAAGACAGTGGGCAGTGCCGCACCACAGATGTAAAACAAATGTACAATACACAGTGAAGACAGTGGGCAGTGCCGCACCACAGATGTAAAACAAATGTACAATACACAGTGAAGACAGTGGGCAGTGCCGCACCACAGATGTAAAACAAATGTACAATACACAGTGAAGACAGTGGGCAGTGCCACACCACAGATGTAAAACAAATGTACAATACACAGTGAAGACAGTGGGCAGTGCCGCACCACATATGTAAAACAAATGTACACTACACAGTGAAGACAGTGGGCAGTGCCGCACCACATATGTAAAACAAATGTACAATACACAGTGAAGACAGTGGGCAGTGCCACACCACAGATGTAAAACAAATGTACAATACACAGCGAAGACAGTGGGCAGTGCCACACCACAGATGTAAAACAAATGTACAATACACAGTGAAGACAGTGGGCAGTGCCACACCACATATGTAAAACAAATGTACACTACACAGTGAAGACAGTGGGCAGTGCCGCACCACATATGTAAAACAAATGTACAATACACAGTGAAGACAGTGGGCAGTGCCACACCACAGATGTAAAACAAATGTACAATACACAGTGAAGACAGCGGGCAGTGCCGCACCACATATGTAAAACAAATGTACAATACACAGTGAAGACAGTGGGCAGTGCTGCACCACATATGTAAAACAAATGTACAATACACAGTGAAGACAGTGGGCAGTGCCGCACCACAGATGTAAAACAAATGTACAATACACAGTGAAGACAGCGGGCAGTGCCGCACCACATATGTAAAACAAATGTACAATACACAGTGAAGACAGTGGGCAGTGCCGCACCACATATGTAAAACAAATGTACAATACACAGCGAAGACAGTGGGCAGTGCCGCACCACATATGTAAAACAAATGTACAATACACAGTGAAGACAGCGGGCAGTGCCACACCACAGATGTAAAACAAATGTACAATACACAGTGAAGACAGTGGGCAGTGCTGCACCACATATGTAAAACAAATGTACAATACACAGTGAAGACAGTGGGCAGTGCCGCACCACAGATGTAAAACAAATGTACAATACACAGTGAAGACAGCGGGCAGTGCCGCACCACATATGTAAAACAAATGTACAATACACAGTGAAGACAGTGGGCAGTGCCGCACCACATATGTAAAACAAATGTACAATACACAGTGAAGACAGCGGGCAGTGCCGCACCACAGATGTAAAACAAATGTACAATACACAGTGAAGACAGTGGGCAGTGCCGCACCACAGATGTAAAACAAATGTATACTACACAGTGAAGACAGTGGGCAGTGCCCCACCACAGATGTAAAACAAATGTACAATACACAGTGAAGACAGTGGGCAGTGCTGCACCACAGATGTAAAACAAATGTATATTACACAGTGAAGACAGTGGGCAGTACCGCACCACAGATGTAAAACAAATGTACACTACATAGTGAAGACAGTGGGCAGTGCCGCACCACAGATGTAAAACCAACAAACACGACACGACAGAACAGAAACTTGGATATTGGATAAAGCACGCAAACACTTTTAAATGTTCACTGAACAGCACATGTAGTTTTAATTAAAATACCACAGTATAAATTAAAATATCTTTACCACTGTAATTTGCATTTTAGCATACAAGAATGATTAATCTGATAAAAATTACTCATGTGAATAAGTTTTGCTGGATAAAAGCCTGTGTCAATGCTACATTACTTGCAAACAGAGAAAGCATACACTGTGGTTATAAGCTTAGCCTATTTTACAGAGAGAACTCTTTAACAGCAACTGTCAAGTGAGAGTGTTACATTGTTGCAAGTTATTCTTACAGAAGAACCTGGCACATGTAACTTGATATGACTATACAACTTACTTGAATGTGTCTTCTCAACTGACCACATGTAACTTGATATGACTATACAACTTACTTGAATGTGTCTTCTCAACTGACCACATGTGACTAATTTAAGCACTTACCTTTGGGCTGAAGTTTGGCCAGAGATAATTCTCCAGATATTGACTGAACTCCAGCAGCATGACACGGCGAATGGAAAACCTGAAATAAGTTTCTATGTGTATTTTACCTGGGACATTAATATGTTGTAGGCTAAGCGAACGTCACTTGCAAATGTTCATGTATTGCGTTATTCATGACAGTCATGCAGTAATGTTCATGCAAGGAAGTCACTGGCTTATCGAGTAAATTTTGTTTGGCCCTCCTGAGATATGTGTCAACCTTTGGCCCTCCTGAGATATGTGTCAACCTTTGGCCCTCCTGAGATATGTGTCAACCTTTGGCCCTCCTGAGGTACGTGTCAACCTTTGGCCCTCCTGAGATATGTGTCAACCTTTGGCCCTCCTGAGATATGTCAACCTTTGGCCCTTCTGAGATATGTCAACATTTGGCCCTTCTGAGATATGTGTCAACCTTTGGCCCTCCTGAGATACGTGTCAACCTTTGGCCCTCCTGAGATATGTGTCAACCTTGTTTTTAAACATATTCATGCTGCTAGCAGTTACACAATCTGTAGACAATTTGTTACATTCATTTATTGTCCTCTGTGAGAACGAGTACTTCCTGATATCCAATCTACACTGATCTTTACTAATGTTACCTAATGTCCTCTAGTTCTACTATCTTTCTTGAGTGAAAAAACAATATTTCTATCAATATTTTCATACCCATTCAGTATCTTAAAAACTTCAATTTTATCTCCTCTTAACCTCCTTGTCTCTAGGGTTGTTAACATTCTTTTAGATGTTCTTCATAACAAACATCTCTCAGTTCTGGAATAATTTTAGTTGCTCTCCTCTGTATTCGTTCAAGTGTATCTATATCCTTCTTATGATATGGTCTCCAAGCTTGTATACAGTATTTTAAATGAGGCCTAACTATTGCTTTATACAGAGGTATAACTAGCTTTTTTCCTTGTATGTTATATTTCTCCTAATCAACCCAATAATTTGATTACCCTTTGAAGCTGCAATACCACACTGCTATGAAACTTTCATGTCAACACTTATTGTTACTCCTAAGACCTTTTCTTTTACGGTAATACCTAGAACAGTATCTCCCATTTTATAGTTTACATCCAAGTTCCAAGTGTCCTGTGTGTAGGCATTTACATTTCCCAAAATTAAATAACATCTGCCATTTTTCAGACCATTTAACTAATTTGTCTAGATTGTTTTGTAAATGTTGTTTATCACCATCATTGTTAACCTTTCTAAGCACTTTTGTGTCAACCGCAAATTTAAGTACATTGCTAATGCTTGTTATATTATCATCCAAGTCATTGATATATATATATTAAGTTAATAAAGGTTCTAATACTGATCCTTGTGGTACACCACTCAAAACTGATTTCCAGTTTGAAACCTCCCCATCTACTACAACACACTGTCTTCTGTCAGTCAGATATTTTCTATCCAGTCAATAGTAGTTTATTTATTTTATATCTACTCAACTTATATACTGTTTCTAAGGAGTGTTTTGCCTGCGAATAAAATAAGGACTTAATTCATGAACTGTAAACAAACCCCTTTATCACTCGCTGAATTTGAGCTAACTCAAAAATACGGCCTCTGACTAAATGTTAACGAAAACGGTTTCTCAATATATGTCTATAACAAGTTAATGTATAATGTACGTGTAATAGTAATACTTATTCTAATCAATATTCCACTATTTCTGACAATTCACTATTCTACCTTAATTCTTGAACTGTAAACACACCCTATTATCGCACGATGACTTCCCTGCCGGAGACCGGGACTAACTTATGCTAAAATACTGCCTCTGACTAAATGTTGAAACAAATTGTTTCTTAATATATGTCTATAATAAGTTTATGTATAATATATATGTAATACTTATTCTAACCAATATTCTGACAATTCACTGCACCAAATTCGAACCACGGCTGCTCCAAGATTCTCCAGCCAAGTATCGATCCAAATACTAACATTTTAAATTGTTTTAATATTAATTAATGTTCCATAATTACATCAAATGTAGCATGAATCTTAATCACTGCTGACAAATAAATAATAGTGACAGTAGAATACAATGCATGGGGCTATAATGAAACATGCCCAGCCAAACTTACTTGGTTCCAATCAGCTCATTCCTGTAGATTTCTTCAATCACCTGGCCAAAGTTGAAACACTCATTGTTTACGTACATTCACAACATCTGTCTCCAGGAAGACATCTACCATTACACTTCTAAATAAAGGTTTGTTTCTCCTGGAATGCATTTAAAAAAAATGCAAAGATATGAAAAAGTAAACTTATTAATTTATGTAATTAATTACTTACTTATCCTCTTCATGCCGTGTGGCACATAAGGCTCGCCTAAGATCTCGACAGACCCCTCTGTCTTGAGCTTTCCTTGCTCCTGTGCCCCATTTCAACCCAGCAGCATTCAGTTTTTCTTCCATTGTTCGTCGCCACGTTGTTTTCGGCCTGCCTCTTTTTCTGTTTCCGTCTGGCATCCAGGTTAGCACTGTTTTTGCTGGCAGGTCGTTGTTCACCCTGTAGACATGACCAATCCATGTTCACCTTCACTTTTTTCAGGATGAGGCAGATGTGTTGTTGTTTTGTTGCTTGGTGGAGTCTAGTGTTGGAGATGGTCTTGGGCCAGTACACTTTCAGTATCTTCCTTAAGCAGGTGTTGTGGAAGCTGGAAAGTCTATTGGTGTCTTGTTGTGTCATGAGCCAGCACTCTGAGCCGTAGAGGAGCACAGAGAGGACATTGCTCTGGTAGATTCTGAGTTTGGCCTTTGGGAGTATACTGAGGATCTCCACAGCAGCTGTAGATTTGCAAATGTTGACCTAGCTTTTCCCAATCGTGTTTTGATGTCTTCTTCTGTACCTCCTAGGAGACTGATGATTGTTAATCACGATAGGTTGCTGTGTCAGGTTGTTGTACTTTTGTCTTGTTTGCATTGACTGAGAGACCAGTGGAACTGTCTTGTTGCTCTAGATTGTTTCTTTTCCTCTGTACCTGGTCTTGTTGCTCTAGATTGTTTCTTTTCCTCTGTACCGGGTCTCAAGTGTGAGAAGGAACAGCGAAGTCATCTGTACCGGGTCTCAAGTGTGAGAAGGCACAGCGAGGTCATCTGTACCGGGTCTCAAGTGTGAGAAGGCAGAGCGAGGTCATCTGCATATAATAGATCTTCTAGTGAAGAGCAAAGGTTCCATCTGATGCCAGGCTGCTGTTGGTTGATCATGTTTGTTGTTGCCCAGTCGATGGCTAGGGTGAATAGAACCGATGACATGACACATCCTTGTTGCCCAGTCGATGGCTGGGGTGAATAGAAACAATGACGTGACACATCCTTGTTGGCCGCCGGATTTCACAGTGAATTTGGTTGTTGAGTTTCCGACACAACAGAACTTCCTGTAGAAGATCTGGATGAGTTTCACCAGCTTTTCTGAAATTCCATAGTGCCTCAGGATTTTCCAAAGGCTCTCCCTGTGCACATTGTCGAATGCTTTTTCAAAAACTATGAAGTTGACATAAATTTCTCTCTGCCAGTCACTGCATTGCTCTAGAATGTTCCGCAAAGTGAAGATGTGTTCGGTTGTTCCTCTCCCTTTTCTGAAGCCTGCTTGTTCTGGACGGAGAAGCTTGTCTACTGTTGTTTCCATACGGATACGGATGATTTTTTATTTTTATTTTTTGGTATGGAGAGTAGAGTAATTCCCCTCCAATTGCTGCAATCTGCTAAGTTCCCTTTCTTTGGTAATTTGATTATCCTCCCATTTGTCCAGTCATCAGGCAGTTCTTCTTTTTCCCATATCTCCACAAAGAGGCGTATCTAATTAATTGTGAAACTGTAATTAATATTTTAATCATCAATGACAGAATATTTAATGTGACGTGTTAATTTAATTTACAAATTCCCAATTAACTCTCAATTAAGTGCTCATTTAACAGTTGGTATTACATGTACTGGATAGTTAACACCCATTTTACCCAGGCATTTCCAAAAGGCCTGCAGTCACTATTCCATTCATTAGTCTGACAGAGATCAGATTAAGGCATGTGTGAATGGGAGAGAGAACATCACAGAGCACTAATACTGTCTGTACCAACTGGAGTGGGCTGGTCATTCAGGCACCTGTGAGGTGGAGGGAAAGCCTAGATAATAGAATGTCCTCTGGTAGTGTGATAAGTTGACAAAGGATGGTTTCTGCAAATCTCTGTCTAAAGTAAACATGTTTGGCTGCCAACTCACAGCCAAGTGGATCTATGCATTAAACTATGTATCTATATTTTTTCTGTACTTCTGCAAGTCTACATATAACATGCAGAGAAAAGTAAAATAGCTTCAGTTTGGGATCTTTTTACAGCGCCAACTGGAAGCAAGCCAGTTCTACATAAAAAATTGTGTATAAATATTTAAATGCTAGTGTATAAAGGAGAAACCTAATGATTTATCATTAAAGCACTATATAAATAACAACTTGGTGCATAGAAATTATGTATGTAATTACCCGATTTTGTTAATTTTGTGGTTGAATATAGGAGGAAACTCCACACCCTGCAAATCTTCAGCCACAACTTTACATTCCTTTCAGAAAAAGACATTAATTTTAACAAGCATCTACATCTTTTAAAATGTTAACAAATACCCCATGAACAAATGTCTTGGTACATAAATATTGTATAAGCAAAACACATTTCTTTTATAAGTCAACAATAATGTTCAGATTTGTTTGATGATAATAATAATGTTCCTCATATGTAATTAGGGAAGTAATTCCATCAATATATATATATGAACGCTGTACGATCGTGACATTAACGTTTACGAACCTACTGGTGATTTCAGAACTGTTATAAAATGTGTAAATAACAATTAGTATATTATTATTATTTCAATGATGACTTGTATCTAGTGCTTAAAACAGTAACATATGAATGTAATCTGAATTTGTACCAAAACAATTTAATTGTTAATTATTAATTGAATTAAAGTTAATTTAATTTAAGAATTTGGGAGGTTAATTTAATTTAGTTGACCTGAAAAATGTGTGAGGTTAATTTAATTGGAACATTTCTGAGTTAATTGTAATTTAACTTTTCAAGTTAATTGCCCCATGCCCAGTTCAGAGTTTATACTCATGGTGGCATCTAGTGCGAGCATCTGCTTTAACAATGATGGTAGGCCAACTGATGCGAATTATCCATGGTGAATCTTAAAAAACAGAGTGGCATCTCTGATCCAATGTCTGGTGTGTAGTGATGTCTCTTGAAGAATCTATATACACCATATATGATTGATTGCAAACATTTCAATTCCATAAAAATCAGCAAATTGCAAGAATTTAAACAAGCTACAATACAGAAATTGATAACTCACATTTGGAGTGA
This sequence comes from Lamellibrachia columna, assembly GCA_963662155.1. NCBI lineage: Eukaryota > Metazoa > Annelida > Polychaeta > Sabellida > Siboglinidae > Lamellibrachia > Lamellibrachia columna. Next base: position 43,093,633 of record OY759262.1, on the reverse strand, counting down.
ATGGTGCATGTTGCACATCACTGTAGGGAGCCCAGTGATCTCTTGCCAACTACAACAAACAAGACAAACTCTCACTTTACATCAATTCACAAACAGCACTGTCTTAATTACATCATACAAGGTCAGCATTCAGCAGCACCTCAATATGTGCTACACTTGTGCTTTTTCGGTGTGTACACAAAGTTTAATATCATATGTACTATATGTCAAAAGGAAAATTTTACAAAATTTATTTGTAGGTAAAATTACATGTTTAATGCATCTAACTCGCAAAGTGCACGTAAAAATCGAAGTTACTGAGATGAGTGATTTCAGTGATTTCTATGCAATGCTTCAGTATATTTTCACTCACATCACTATGGCGAGTGGTGGCAATGTAAATTTTCAAGAATATAAAGTAAAATGTAATGATTTCAAACCGCTAGCAGCAAGTGATACCACAGAATCATCTTTGAATTTGTCTCTTTCGGAGCAGTTCAGCAACGCCATTAGCTTTTGACTTCGATCTTATTTACTTTCTGACCTAACCATAAAAATGACCACACAGAGTTGCCAAACTTCTCATATCATGTGACATAGTCAAAACATTACTCTCACTTCCATATAAAGATAAAAATTTACAAAAACTTGCCATCTCCTATACCTAGCTTCACATTATGGTTATGTCAGAAAGAAATCATCGCAATAGCACGGGTAGCACTGACTGGTGGTGGTAAATTCAGCCCAACTGCCACATGCATGAATCCGGTCACTTTACGTGATGTGTGACGTGATTTCATGAATGACATGAATTGGGCCGATGTTATTTCAGCTTAGTGATTTCAGTGACTGAAGTGACATGCAAGATCTACTCAGTTCTACCTAGTAATGGATTAGTCTTCACATTAAGGGTTTGTTATTCCTGTACTTGTCATCAAAGGGATGCCAAGTTGAACTAGATAATGCTGAAGTACAATGCTTTGTCTGTTTCGTACAGTGAGCAGGTGTGAATAAAAGACCATGTTGCACATTCAAAATGATCTGACGAAAAACACTGTACAGATCAAAGACTATATGCAGGTGGCTCCATTGAATTCACAATACAATAATCGCTAATCACTGTCATTGCTCTGTATTTTATTTAATTGAACATATTTCCTGGGAGAATTTCCCCTGGTGAGGAGTAATGCATGAAAATCTTAAATATAGAAGCAAGATATTATAATAATTGTAATTTCATATATTTAAGTTATTCAAGTGTATATAACATTATAGGTTTTGGTGTAATATATTCTTCTTCTTCTTCTTGTCAAGGGCTGAGGTCGATACACAACTGTTTGGGCCAAGATCACTATGCCCATTGTTCTCAGGCCAAAGTCACCAGAGTTACAGTCTCCAAAGAACGATGTCCGAATTCTCTGGGCCTAATTCACTGTCGGCCGACATCACCTGTATCAGTGCTGACAGCGCGCTTTAATCCGAGAGGGACCGTGGTTGTTGACTACGGATTGATGACATCAACATATCTTCCACTACTGGGAATGATGATGACACAACAATAACAACATCCTCTTTCAAAGAGATTTTAGTACCAGAATAACCCAGGGCTGCCCACTTCTCTGGTCCGGATCGCAGTTGAAACAAGTTTTCTTCAATTACACGTTACTCTATTCTTACTGCTGTTTGCACTACAATCGAATGCCACACAATAAACCATTCTGATGCTCACTTCTAAACAACATTGCTGTCAACGGTGAATGAATAGAAAGTCCTCTTGTAGCACTTCCCCGTCATCACTCATCAATGAAGCTTGCCGAAAATCACAGCGATAATATACATAATCGAGGGAGACTGGTAGAACAGAGTATTATTGGGAATTATTGATTAATTGAATATTAATAATAATTACTACACTACACATTAATTTTGTCAAACAGTGCATGCAACTGTTCTTCTAATTTACATCATATATGTTTAAATTATATTATACGCTGAATTTATACACTAACAGATCTATGTCAAGCTTGTTAAAAATGCGTTGCTGCACATTACCTTTGTGATGACATCAGACTGTATCTGCTGCACAGTCGGGGTGGGGCCCTGACTTCTCTTCATGGTCCACCCTCCTCTAAGGCCTGAACACACACTGGATTACACAACACAGTATATGCTACTTGATTACCCACCTTACATAGATCATTCAAAGTTTACATTCATTCCCTCCAAATTTAAATTAACCAAGTTCTAGTTTAGTCTGATTTGCATGAAAATCAAGTATAACTGAGTAATACTGTTAAACTGGTGTTTATGACTTAGTTAAATTTCCTGGAATTTTCCATTGTCTCCAGAACATTTATGATAAATTTGACAATTATACCACTGGTATGATCACACATGGGCATGATAGAGGAAGAGGCTAAAAATCAAGCGTGCAGTTAAATCATAGAAATATCTGTAATGGATATGTTAACAATAAAAACACAATATCATTATGAGCCACTAACTAAAATTTAAAGGTTCCTAGTGTAAGTCATAGCTAATGTTACTGAAGTTACTTATAAGTGTTGATGAGATGCGTCTTATGTGTCATTTAATCCCAGCAAGATTAATTACCTGGTTTCTCAAAATAAAACAATGGAATGGGTCTACATAGAACTAAAACATTTAGGAAAATAGAAACTAATCCATGGTTCAGTCCGTAATCTAAGTTACAGGCTGAACGGAGGCATTTGCTTCTGACCAGTCCATGGTGTGGCACCACTGTAACAGCCTTTCCTGTAGTATCTGCAGAAACTGATTTAGAAACCAGATTATTTAGCACTGTACATAACCTTTTTGTTGAAAAGTACGGACACCCAACCAAATTTGTTTACGGATTCCCAAATATGAGCGAGTGGGAATCCAGATTCCGGATCCATACATCCATCAACTGGATGCTTCAAAATATATAAAAACTTAAGGTAGCTGGGGCGGCTATCATGTCAACTGATTTTTTTTATTTTTTCCCCCCAACACATGCTACGAAATATTGAACGTCTAAACTGATAAAAAGTTAACCCTTATTTTATGAATTAGCCAAATGCCCGAAATACATCGTAATTAGCTAATTGTATAGGCACCCAGAATCTGGGTGCATACATAATTTCTCTGCATCCAGGCAAAAAATGTGTGCAACAAATGGTGGCGCCACAGCACGGAGCCTGGATAATCGAAGTTAATTCCAATTTAGCTGTGCGTTGCTGAAATTCAGGATCAAGTCATGGACCAGCCCAAGTTGAAATCTCAAGTGGTTTCACTCCAAACAGACCAATCTTAGGCTAACACAGGAGTTTGTCGTGGTCTGTGCGCATGCACTGTGGGTAGTACATACACCAACTAGGCATCTAAGCTCGTAACTTTAATGTTAGTCAAAGGTTTTTTTTTATTATTTCTTTGAGTTGGTGTATGGGATGCCAGTTGAAAATGTTGAATATTTTTAGTTGGATGTATGGAAACTGTTGCTGTTGAGCCTCACACTTCATAGACAGTCTCCCCACTCACACCATAGAATGAGTTTATGTTGCTGTGCACATGTTTTATAGGCAGTTTAGGTGAGGAGGTGTGGTGAAGGAAAGTTTCATGATCGCTCAGGGATAATTTGAGAAAACCATTGTATTTATATGACACTTGGGGGCTACGTATTGTCCAGGGTTCAAGAGTGGGTTAGTAGGCCTGGAAGGGGGTGATCTCAATAATGTTATTTAGAATTTTGTAGAAGGTTGTGGTTTGTTTTATAATACATCTTTGTTCAAGGGTTGGCCATCCAAGGGCAGTATTTAGACCTGTTGGATTCGTGTTCCATCTGTAGTCATTTTTAACAAATCTGGCAGCAGTGTTGTATTCTTTCAAGGTTTTAACTTGTGAGGTAGAGTGGGGATTCCATATGGGTGATGGGTGCTCGAGTTTTGGCCGGATTAGTATGTTGTAGGCTGTTTCTTTAACTTTGAGTTATTTTAATCATGCCTTATACTTTTGAAGATTTTGAAGCTATGTCAGTGTGCATTGAGAATTACAGCACTGAAACACACCAAGACAGCTCTGTTAGCAGCAATGAGCTGTTCCCCTCCAACTAATCTATCATTCACAAAGACAGAGACTTTGACAACTCCAAAGGGGAGTCCTAATACTAGTAATAGCCATAACAAATGATCTCATAGGAACCCACAGACCAGAGCTCGATAAAAATTATGAAATCATCTGGGTCACCATCAAAATACAAGGATCTAAAGATGTCACAATTGGGGCATTCTACAGATCACCACAATTTGGCAATACTAATGACTATATGAATTAACTATGGGAATCCATAAACAAAATTAAACGTTCAATGAACATATATGGCTAGCTGGAGATTTTAATCTTCCCAATACAGATAGGGACCTACTCAGCACAAAACCAGGCAGAGCTGCTCCCGGCCTATCAAAACAATTAATTGAAATTGCTAATGACTTTGGCCTAGAACAAGTCGTTCTTGAACCCACCAAAACAAATAACACTTTGGAATTGTTCTTCACAACAAACGCCACCCTTGTTAAAAGATCTACAATTGTGCCAGGAATAAGTGACCATGATGGCATCCTGGTAATCATAAACAGCTGCAAGCCCAGGGTTATCAAACAAAAACCACACAAAATATACATGTACCACAAACCTAACATACAGGCTCTGAAAGAAGATCTACTCAAATGAAGTAATGAATTCATATCAAGGGATACATTCATGAACACAGTCAATCAAATGTACAAAGAATTCCAAACTGCTTTTGACTCAATAATGAATTCTCACATACCAACCAATACAAACTGCATCTTGCAGTCTTCTTCAGCAGACTGAAGTTACGGATGTGTCACATGACCGATGTCATGTGATACAAGCTGGAGTAGGACTGGTGGGAGCTCCTGGCCAACATCTCGGTTCAGCGTAGGTTTCTCTCTAGAATATTAACGTCCTTCATAGAGCACTGATGGCCTGGCCTGTGTTCAGTTTGTGTTTACTTATAGCTGATAGGGGTTGGCGACAAGATAGATGTTCTTTCATTCTTGTGCCAAGTGTTCTGGCTGTTTCTCCTATATAGTGTTGGTCACATTCTGGGCATTGTATGTCATATAATACCCCACACTTTGCTGCCTTTGCTGTTCTGTCTTTTGGGTATACCAACAGTGACCTCAGGGTGTTGAAAGGTTTGTGGTAAACCGGGATGTTATAGGACTTGAAAATCCTTGCTACTTGTTCTGATAGTTTACTAATGTAGGGCAGACCTGAGGCATGTTGTCTTCTGCTGGTTTCTATGGTGGTGTTCTCCTTCCTTCTCATTGGTTGCGTGGTGTTAAACATCCAAGTTTTGTAACCGTTTGCTTTCAGCACTTTCTTGATGTGGTCCACCTCTGTGTTCTTGTCCTCCTCTTCTGTTTTCAGGTTTTCTGCCCTTTGGAGGAGTGTCCTGACCACTGATCATTTGTGTTCTAGGTGGTGATTAGAATCCCAGTTCAAATATTGGTCCATGTGGGTTGCTTTCCGATATATCTTGACCTTGGTTGATCCATTATCATTTAGGCATGTGTCTAGAAAGGCTAACGTATTGTCCTGTTCTAGTTCTACCATGAACTTAATGTTCTCGTCCATTGAATTCAGATGGTGTGTGAAATGTTCTACTTCGCTGTCTTGTAACACTGTGAGTGTGTCATCTACATACCTCAACCAGATGTCTGGAGGATGAGGTGCTTCTCTGATGGCTCTTTTTTCAAAATGTTCCATGTATAGGTTTGCCACTATCGGAGAGACCGGTGAACCCATGGCTGCTCCCTTCTTCTGTTTGTAGAACACTCCATCACAAATGAAATATGTGGTGTTCAGACAGATTTCTAACAGTGTGATGATCTGGTTTACTGATAGTTCACATCTATCTTTCAGTGTTGTATCCTGGTTTAGTCAGTCCTTTATCACGGATACCGCCTCTGTCACCGGGATACTCGTGAACAGGGCTGTCACATCAAAGCTGAACCGAGACGTTGGACAGGAGCTCCCACCAGTCCTACTCCAGTTTGTGTCACATGACATTGGTCATGTGACACATCCGTAACTTCAGTCTGCTGAAGAAGGCTGCGAGATGCAGTTGAAATATACAGAACGAACACAAGTTTCTTGAGAGGTAATTATGCTTAATATTAATAACCAAGAAACCGGATCATCCATCCATTCAAGGACAGTTCAAGTCAGTCTTTACAAGTGAGAAAACATCAACTCACCACAAGAACCAAACAAAAACATACCAACCTGCCTGACATCATCATCACAACAGAAGGGGTTGCTAAACTATTTCACAGCTTAAAACCAAACAAGGTGACACGACCCGATGAGGTGCCCGCCAGAATCCTCCATCGAATTGGCTCCAGCCCTCAGTCTAATCTTCCAAAAAATCACTCATCACAGGGGAACTCCCACTCTTTTGGTTACGGGCCAACATCACTCCCATCTTCAAGAAGGGAGACTGGTCCCTTGCACCAAATTATCGTCCTCTCTCCTTAACATCGAGATGTTGCAAAATCCTCGAACACATTTAACATTATGAACCACTTTGGCTGATACGCAATCTTAACAGACAGACAGCATGACTTCCGCAGTAAACACTCCACAGAATCTCAACTAATACTCACCACACACGATCTAGCTAATTCTTAAATAATAAATCTCAGACGGACATGATAATAATGGACTTCTCAAAGGCATTTGACACCGTCCCCCACAACCGGCTTCTAAATAAATTAAACAGATATGGCATCCATAACAAAACACACACCGGGATCTCAAAGTTCCTCAAGTGTCGTAAGCAAAGAGTTATTGTCAGTGGAGAACACTCAACCTGGACCAACGTTGTTTCGGGTGTACCTCAGGGCACAGTACTGGAACTGTTACTTTTCCTGGTATACATTAATGATCTACCTGACAATATTGTTTCGGGTGTACCTCAGGGCACAGTACTGGAACTGTTACTTTTCCTGGTATACATTAATGATCTACCTGACAATATTGTTTCGGGTGTACCTCAGGGCACAGTACTGGAACTGTTACTTTTCCTAGTATACATTAATGATCTACCTGACAATATTGTTTCGGGTGTACCTCAGGGCACAGTACTGGAACTGTTACTTTTCCTGGTATACATTAATGATCTACCTGACAATATTCACTCCATAGTCCAACTGTTCGTAGATGACTGTGTCCTGTACAGAGAAATAAAAAATGAGTTTGACTCACAAGAACTTCAGAAAGACCTAAACAGTCTGGCACAATGGGAACATGACTGGCAGATGCACTTAAATCCCCAAAAATGCTTCGTCATGAAACTAACACACGCAAGACATGTAAGATTCAACACTACAAGAAGCTGACAGTCATCACTATCTAGGAGTCTGCATCACTGATGACCTTACCTGGAATAAACACATCAATTAGATCACAGCTTCAGCAAACCATACCCTTGCATTCGTCAGACGGAATCTTCACTCATGCCCTCAAAACATCAAAACAACTGCCTACACAACCCTTGTTCATCTACTCCTAGAATATTCATCATCCATGTCAGTGTCAATCAGGTCCTCATTAACAAAATAGAGATGGTGCAAAGATGGGCAGCCCACTTTTGTCACAACGACTACACATCTAGAGAAACTGGGTGTGTGTCAGAAATGATTAAAAAATTAGAGCAACTAACAACCAAGAGAACAAACAGACGTCTCACCATATTTCACAAAGCCATCCACAGTCATCTATCCTTGCCTGTTGGAAACCTCCTCCACCCGTCCAACGCCACTCACGGCATCTAAACCTCCTCCAGCCCGTCCAACGCCACTCATGGCTTCTAAACCTCCTCCAGCCCGTCCAACGCCACTCACGGCTTCTAAACCTCCTCCAGCCCGTCCAACGCCACTCACGGCTTCTAAACCTCCTCCAGCCCGTCCAACGCCACTCACGGCTTCTAAACCTCCTCCAGCCCGTCCAACGCCACTCACCAACACCACAGAACCACAGCAATTTAAGCAAGCTCTCACACACTTAGTCCCAAGCAAACATGATTAAATAGCATGCGCACCCAACCCTGACCGTTTTACTCCATAGGAGGGTTGGCTAGTACTACTACTAAAACGAGACAAGACAAGACATGATTTGTCTAGGTTAATTTGGAATCTAATTTTACTCCAAGATGAGTGGCTGGCTACTGCAGAAAGTGGCTGGCCAAAAAGCGAGTACCTGTGTGAGCTGGGTGTAATTTTGTTTGTTATTGGAAGGTGGACACATTTAGATTAAATTCAAAAATAATTTCAAAACTGCCCCCATTAAAAAAACGCACTGGCTATTTACCGAGCAGCTCTGGAAATAACGGCCCATAATTCGTTATTTCCCGAGCAAACCGGAAGCTGATTTAACCAATCAAAACGGTCATGCCTCAGGCTGAACCCAAATAGGTACCATGGCAACGGAAAGGCGGTAGCTATCTAACAGTCATGGAGGTTTTTTTTAATCTAAAATATACTGAATAAATGCCTGAAAACGTGTGTCTGTCACTAAACAATGAGTGTGTACTGTGGACAGGCTGCACAAAAGGAAGAATTGTTAAATATGGAGTCATTAATTGCCGACTCAGATGTGGCTACAGTTATGCAGTGACAGTGTATAGGCTCAGTTACATGCTCCAATATAGAATCACACGAATAAATCAAAACGGCTGCTAAGTTGCCTCATGTTGCGGGCGTTTTACTTAGAACATTGTCTGTGTCAGGCTAGTTAATATTATATTATTATATATATTTTATTGATGCCATCTAGTCGACAAGTTAAGTGTTAAGCACCGCTATTAATTAAACTCTGTAACCGTCTCCTTTGGGAGGTATCCTATAACTTATCTACTATATATAAAAAATGTCAAACAAATGTACATTTTAATGTTGTGCTATAACGTTTGATGTGCATCAGCTGATATGTTACGCTATTTCATGGTTAATAAGATATTTAGTTGTCAATAAACACAATTTGTTTACTTATTCATCTGATAAAATTGCCCGAAAGAGTTTACGATAAGCTAAAAGATTAACAAAAGCAAATTTTTGCATTGGGAAATCAGCGGTAATTTTCATAAATGTCTATTCACCACGTCTCAATAGTCAATTCATGTTGTGTGCAGTTCTTTGTAAGGAGATGAAGGTATGCAAGCCTAACCGTAGCTAAAAATCGTATCATCTGATATAACTGCATTTGAGCAGGCACATTGGCAAGTTTGCTGGTAGAACATGTTGGCAGCGTAACTGTGGATTTTTAGATGATTTCAATAGGCGGATGGATTTTTGTAAATTTTTTGGCCTCAAGGCACGTGTGCGTAGTAATTCATGCAGAAATTGGTAAAAAATGACGGGTATGGCACTTTCAGGCATTTTAAATGAGTTAGATGTAGGAGACTTTGACTAAACTCGATCAGCATGTCAGTGAGATGATGACAACGACAGGTAAGAAGTTTCAGATTTTTTTAGGGTCCCATTTTCTTATAATCATGGAAAACGTTAATTATACCTCTTTATAAAGCATCACTATCATTTATCAATTTCAGTTTAAATGTTAAGTCTTCTTGACCGTTCTATGTTACATTGTGTCATATATGTATTATCTGTAGATTGTAAAAAAAATCAATGGGTCTATCTGTCTGCTTATGATCTGTCTATTTACTATCAGTCAGCTATCTGTCAGCTTATAAGCCAATACTGTTAAAAAAAATTTTTTATGTAAATTATGCATAATTTAGTCGACTGAGCACTAGGTGTATGTATGTATAAACATTCATATATGGAGTGTTCATATTTATTACAGAGTGACGGAAAGAGGTAAGTATTATTGATAAGTGTCTTTATACAATAATACTGACATTTATGAAACTTTGACATTGCAGAGATTACATGAAGATACGGTCAGAGGAAGTTGAGACAGAACTGGCTGACTGGGAAATGTGTGACATGCCCTGCAGACAGCAAGCAGATAGGTCAAGCTGTGGGGTATTTGTCCTCATGGTAAGTAACCTTACAATAGTAATTTGTCAGTTAATGTATGCTGCTGTTCAGTTTACATTTAAATCTGCTAACATAATAATAATGATATTAATAATTTACTTAACCAAAATACAACAAACACAAATGAAGAGATGTACGTGTACATATTTACAATAATTTCAATGTATGTCTTTTGATAAAACTATCAGCTCATAGAACATAAATATTCGTACATAATTACCAATATCGGTATGTACAAATGTGAAATGTACAAAAATCTATTTCCAATAATGTGCTTTGTACAAATACCACGACAATACTAACGATATGATTGCATACTAACCTGTTAATATTTTTTTTAATTTTCAAGTGGAGATTATTATCTTGCTTTTAATAGTCCATCGTCTTGTTTACACTTACCTCAAGTCAGCAAATGTTGCAACAGCTGGCGTAATATTGCAGTTGAATGTTATTAAATGAATAACACTTTGTTATGCAGAATGCTGAGGCTTTGGCAAAGGATGCACTGATTGCGGTAATGGGTCAGGTTCAGGCAACTCACTATAGACAGTATGTGCACGCCCGACTGATCAATGCGTCAGATAAAGAGACATGCGCCAACCCTACCTGTCAGCCCAGGAAAGGTGACCAGAAATGGGTGGAGTGCGAGAACTGCTTTGCTTGGTGGCACTTCAAATGTGCCAAACTCCGCAAAAAAACCAAAAGATTTCTATTGTCAAACATGCACCAAAAGGTTGTGAAAAGTGGTATGTTAAATGTGAGCTACAGTGTAAAAAAACATTCAACATATCTTGTGAAATTATCATATTTAGTATATCTAAAATTATTCTGAATCTTATTTTAAAAAGAAAGAAATTACCAAGTTAAACCAATCAATATTGGAAACCAGTGCATTCTTTCAGTGTGAAAATGATTTTGAAGTTGAGTCCTTCCAGTTTAAAAAAAGGTTTTTAAAATTTGTTTTAAGCATTTACTTACAGATTATCATTATGATTCTTGTAACCCTATTCCGTAGTTTTGTTAGCATGCATAAAAAATAAAAATCTGTGCAGCTATGAGTTTACCTAGTTATTTTTCCACGTTATTTCATCTACAAAGCAATTATTTCCTTAAAAATACAAATATAAAAGTAGCAGATATAACAGAGCTGCTCTAAAAAAATAAGCCTCTGATGGGCCCTTATTTTCAGAGCATGCTCTGAAAATAAAGCTGTGCAGCTATGAGTTTATCTAGTTATTTCTCCACGTTATTACATATACAAAGCAATTATTTCTTTAAAAATACAAATATAAAAGTAGCAGATATAACAGAGCTGCTCTGAAAATAAGCCTCTGATCAGTCCTTATTTTCAGAGCATGCTCTGAAAATAAGCATCTGATCGGTCCTTATTTTCAGAGCATGCTCTGAAAATAAGCCTCTGATCGGCCCTTATTTTCAGAGCACGCTCTGAAAATAAGCATCTGATTGGCCACGCTCTGAAAATAAGCCTCTGATCGGCCCTTATTTTCAGAGCACGCTCTGAAAATAAGCATCTGATTGGCCACACTCTGAAAATAAGCCTCTAAAAGTAGCAGATATAACAGAGCTGCTCTGCCTCTGAAAATAGCCTAAGGCTAAGCCTAAAAAAATGGTTGTAACATGCACACTAAACACATAAGATAACAAAAACACAAAGCTTAGAACAATATGTTGTTCTAAAAAAGGCCTGGTACTTCATTGTACGGTATCGCAATTTTGGCTGTCACTGAAACTGTTAAAGAAACGAAATTCCGGGCGATGTTTGGGTTGTGGTTTGGTAGCGATAATAGGGAAAAATCGATTGGCGGAAAACTGTTTTCGAAAAAAATAAATCAGTTACTGCATCATAATTATGCATTCTGCATATGTTAAATAAAAGCACAAACCTCTGGTATTCAACACCTGCCACAACTGATATCGAAGAAAATCCCCAACAAAGATCCGTCTAACACTCGTGTTTCGTTTTTTCCGCGCGCCACTTCTTACACGTACGACGGACGTGCGCCGGACACACGCTTCTTCTTCGTGTCAAGGTCTGGGCTCCTTAAAGGGGAACTGAAGCAATTTTGTGTTATGCCGTATATTTAAATATATATTATCTAACTTTGCATTAATGGTGACAGATACCTGCTAATTTATGAGATAAACTGAAAAACTGATTTTGTTCGAGAAAAAAATCGACAAAATGCATCACTGCGTATCGCCATCTTGTTGTCGAAACGAGTGGTTTGAGTCGCGTTTATCTAATCAATGTACATTTCCGATTTTTTGCGATTTATTTCGTAAATAGGCATTCTGGAGCGAAAAAAAAGATATGAGTCTCTGTTATATATACAAGTGTTTACACACGTCAACAAAATAGCGTTTTTGTTCGTTCCAAATAAAAAAAGTTAAAGAAATTACAACAAAACACGCAAAAAATCGTGGAAAACGCCACACTTCTCGAACACACGAGACGCTAACCAACGAGAATACGCTATAACGTAATACCGGAACTATTTTTTATTTGTTGACAAGATAGATGCATCGCTTATGACAGTTTTACCAGATCTGCTACTAGCGATTAGTGGTTTACTGAACTTCCGTAATTGTTGTCTATCTTTGGAGAAATGGAAACCACAGACGAAGAGTCTAGTTCGACAGGCCACACGGAAACAACGGTTGACAGTCGTAAAGTGTCACCGAGTGTGCGAGTCACGCTCCAGACTCCAGGTCGGCTTCGCCTTTGTTGACGTTGGATTCAGGAATAATTACTACAGCGCTTTGACTGTCAACGATTCCTGACTAGGTAATGTGGTGTGGTGAACCTGTGGAAATTGCGTCCCGTTGTCTGCGCACGTTTACGTTGAGTCATCATGCTGCGCCGAGGAAGCTACTATGCCTATGGCTTTGGCTATGGCTATGGCTATGGCTATGGCTATGGCTATGGCTATGGCTATGGCTATGGCTATGCAGCACCGTGTGCCCGACCGCGTTGGTGCTTGCATCACCGTACGAAGGCGAAGACGATGAATTTGTAGTGATATGCACAAACAGAGCGGTGCTAGATGTTGGTCTGCTGTCATTGCATGATTTGCGTGCCGACTCATTGATTCGCGGGCAGGTCAGTAATTCAATTGTTATCGAATCATTGCCATTTTAATAATCATATTTTTTCTGCATATTTCTTTTACCTAGCCCGAGGGCGAGGTCCGAACTGCAATGCAAGCAGGCTTTTCTCTTTATTTTGTATCTAATCTAATGAAGTGTACCGTGACTGTATTTTAATATTGTGTTTGATTTTGTGTTGAATAACATTGATGACAATAATAACATGAGGGTTTATTTAATTCATTATGTGAATATATATATATTCTTAAATGTGACCGTAATCGTGATTGTAATAATGATTGTAATCATGACTACATTAGTAATTGTGATTGCAATAATTACTGTAATCATGATTACATTAATATTCATAATTGTAATCACCCCTCTCTGTAGCACACCACAACACCTTGTTGTTTGGTGCAATGTAATCATTTAAATAACAATAATTAACTACTGACAGTATGTAATGTTCACAAATTATATTTCAGGCTCAGGAAAGGCAAGACAAGTAATCCCATCCTGCGATGTGGGAAGGATCTGTGATGTCTATTCTGAACCGAATTGAATTGATGGAAAGTTTAGCTATGGAGATTGACCTGACACAGGTGAGTGTACTGATAGTCTGATATAGACAAATTGTGAGGCACCCACAGTATGCAGCAGGTCGAAAAACAACCTGGAAAACTACAAAAATTCCCACTAAAATATTAATAACTGAATGATGTGAATGCCTTCTTATCCATATCCCACTTCTGTCAACAAAAATATTACCTGCAGCATCTTGCATGTCACTACACACAATTTCATTCATATTGAGACCAACATAAAATATAGCAAAAGTTTATTCACATAGAAAAACAATTACCAAAGAAATAAGGCTAAATAGAACGACTGAAACCAAGACTAAACATTGACTAAAAACAGTGACTTCTACCACCGAGAAATACAACCTGGAACATGGATATCAAAGTTACACACATCATTATTATGCCACAACATATCAAATATACTGGTAGTTTAGCTTAGGAAATAATTAATCTTTATAAAGCCAAGGCGTTTTAACTGTTTCACCATCATCTTCTGTACCAATGGCAATAGACTACTTGTTCTGACTGACAGTAAATGTACACCAATCATGCATACCAATTCACTACTTGTTCCTACCAACAGTAAATGTACACCAATGATCTCATTCTCGAATCTGCACCATTTCACTACTTCTTCTGACAGTAAATGTACACCAATCATGTATCCAATATACTACTGAATCTACTACTTGTTCCTACCGACAGCAAATGTAAACCAAGCGTCTCATTCTCTACCAAATACACTACTTGTTCTGACTGATAGTACTTGCACACCAACCATCTGTTCCAATACACTACTGGCACTAAATATACACCAATACACAACTTATTCTGACTGATAGTATATGTACACCTAACATATTCAATTCACCTTTCACTCATCCAGGGGTAGAAATCAGCACACTTTCCTCTGACAGACACCCCAGTATCCGAAAGACCTTGGCTGATAGATCAGACATGAGTACAACCTGTGTCACAGTTTATGGCTGTTTGGTGAGTGGCAGGTGCAGAAAAGTGACATAAGTTTTTCTCACGAATGACAAACTTCTTCTCTTTCTCATAGGTGTCGGAGCTGCTTGAGTCACCCTCGGTTATGTCGCTGTTATCACATAGTGTGCATCATCTGCACCAATGTCTTTATTCTCACTGAATCTGATGGAAGCTTCACATAGGAGTAGTCATGATCAATGTTCATTGGTGCAATAATGTCATCCGTGACTACAGCAGCATTCGCGAAGTGTCGCACTTGAAATATCGTTACCGGATCGATTTGCATTTCAGCATCAGTTGTATGTGGTGCCACAACAGTAGTAGCAGTGATGGCACTAAAGGTGACATCTGTAATGTAAAGATTGACGACATCACCCGTAGCGCTGGATGCTTCAAAACTAGTAACTGTACTTGTACGAACCAATGGTGAATCCTTCATCTGAAAAGATTACACATACAGTGACTTGACAATTTTACCAAATTTATCTTTTGCATAATAAAAATGAATCACAATGTGAGAAACTTTCTCTTGTTTTTAATGAATCTGTTTGGTCAGTTTGACGAATGCCACTGGTAACATAACCAAACGCATGTAACCAAAATTGTAGCATCGTAGCTCCAAAGTGTATTATATTATCTAATCAACATTGCACTGTTTTCAATGGGCCAGGGAGGTCAAAATTCTATAAGGGGTCCAAATTCCATAACAAAATATGGACCCATAGGTATACTTTCTATGGGGTTCCTTATTTTATATCTGACACTCGATTTAGATAACATAATGCATGAATATTGTTATTGGACCAAATGCAGATCTATGCTTGTGACACCTTTACCTTATAAATGCTGCACGCACACACACATACCTGCCCACACGTACATATATATATATATATATATATGTAAATATATATATAATTATTAGGTATTATACTGAAAGCATCTGCTAGATAGTATGGTGCATGGACAAAATCCCCTCCCGACAAAAGCCCCACAGACATAAGCTTGTTTCAATTAAATTATACTGTTCATGACTGTTGCTGTAGTACACAGAGACAAGATATTGTCATGAATATACTTCAGGCATGTGGTCAATTCCATTCCGGAATTGGAACTGACCTTCAATTCCAGTTCCGGAATTGGAATTTACTTTAAAAAAAAATATTTAATTGGAATTTCTTTTTTTCAAAATTTATTTTTTGGGAATTGGAATTGATTTTGTTGGAAATATTTACTTGATACTGTTAATATTTACCCTTATATTTACTTATATTACTTTTAAATCATATTTGTCTGCTATTAGCATGTCACCCTGAATCTGTAACAGCCAGGAAGTTGTCAACATTACAGCATAGACACTGTCTACTCTGGTATTGAAACATTGTGACCAAGAACAATATAATCAAGCATTTGCATCAAAAAGAAATACTAAGTTACAGGCCTCATTTTCTTTCTCAGTGTACAAGGTTTATTTACAGAGATTGCCAATTAAGGGCACCTGCCTGCTCATTCCCTTTGTGTGAGAGAGGAAGCCTGCCCCACTTGAATGCAGCCCCTTGTTTATCCAAGCCTAATGTTCAGCCCACAAGTTTCCCATACTAAACATGTCACTGGTCACCTGCACAATGCTGTTACATGTGGCTGTAGGGTTTGCCCTTTGTAGTAATTAAAAGTGTCCCCAAGGAAAATACAGGTTGGAGATTAGGATGTTGAAGACTCAAACTTTCCAGTAAATTTGATGAAATATAAATGATACCACAACTGATAGCGATATAAATCTGCCTCCTAGTATATTTGCTCCCCCCCCCAGACATCTGCCCCTTTTTTCTATGATGGTTGACAAGTGAAAATCAGTTTGCAGTTTTATCATTATTACTACAATAACATAACATTCAATGACAAGTCGAAGTCACTTTAGCCTAATGCAATGGCCTATCCCCTGGAGTGTGTATGAGATGATCTTGTCACCAGTTGTCTTCCAGGTATCAGATCCGTGGTGGAAGATGGGTTCTTGGGGTGATGCTTCCACAAACATGACCTCCTCAGATGCTAGTAGTAATTTCCATGGTGAAGTTATAAGTGAATTCTGACAACTCTGGCTTGTGCATCCAGTTTTATAGGAAAATGGAGCCACTACAACTCTCCATGGTAAATGCAATTCAAAAGAAACCTTGTTGAGATGGCTTCTTTCAAATATCCTCAATTGTCCTAACATGTCCAGATCCTAATTCCACTGGCTTCTTCCACAATTGCAATAAAGATAATCCTTTGATTACAGGATCATCTCCAACTACATAAAGTAATTTACTTGGCTGATCTGGCACAAAGAACATTAATTGCAATTAGGGTAATATATATCTTGAATTCATGTTCAGAAATAAAAAAATAAGTTAAAAAAACATTTCTTAAAAAAAACTTACAAATAATCCAGAAGCTATTGACAGGGGGCAAATGTCCAGATTTTTAATAAGGCAAGGGGCTAATGTCTGGGGGGCAAGTAACAAAGGGGCAAATGTCCGGGAGGGGGGCAAATGACCTGGACCCGATATAAACAGGGGAAACTGTTCGAAACTCAGATTAATGACCCAACTGTCCAGGGCTGTCCAAAATGTATGGTTTTGTTAGCAAAAATCCAGGAGAGGTGTCGCAGCAGAAAGTACATATGAAATGGCTGGATGCCATTTTAAAGTTTTTTTATGGCAAACCTGATATATGTGTGTGTGTGTGTGTGTGTGCGTGCGTGCGTGCGTGCGTGCGTGCGTGCGTGCGTGCGTGCGTGCGTGCATGTGTGTGTGCATTTAACGAATTAGAACTGATTTTTTGGAATTGACCCCATGCCTGATATACTTCCTTCATATGTATAGCTTGTACTAATACTATTGTGGGTTGCCGACAGTTGCCCCCTCCCCCACGATATTCATTAGAGTGTTATCAGTCGTCTTAGAATAAAATGGGCTGCAGTATATCCTGTAGCACTTACTGAGTTATTGTTATTGTTTTGAGTACGGCCACGTATTGACGGTACATCTGATCACGTCGAAAATAAATCGGCGGATTGGAAAACACTCGTAAGTCGTAATTATATCAAACTATTAACAGTTACTCGCACTTTATTGTATTCACACATTTCGATTTATTGTGGGTCATATATATGCTGATGTTGAAGCACAGCTGTGCTTATTGGGGTGGAACTATATTGTAATCGTAGTGATAATTAAGTCACAATGGTAACGGTAATCCAATTTACTAACCTGGTTTCGGCTCGTCGCTTCCTACGCATCCCTCTGCCCTCTGATAAATTATCTGACGTTTCCTTGTCGCAGAATAGTCTGTAGATGCATGGTCATATATGCGGAAAAAAAATCTAAGATGGAACGGTGTCTTTGACCAAGAATGACATCTTGATGCTCACCGTCTGTCCATGCTCATCACATACGTCTTTTGTCTTGTAATTTGCATCGGAAAAGTGGTCACTCGCAGAGCCTGCGGCTGGCGGATACGGCAATTTCCGCATTTGCAACCACCTTTTCCGCTGCAAATTCTTCCTCGGAAGTCGATCAAAAGTTTTTTCCTTGCATTTGTAGTACTAGTTGATATATCCAGGAGCCATCCAGTGCACACCAGTTTTCTTTTTATTCGATTTTCCATGCGTTTCGGCCGTTTTTCCGAGAGGTTTTTACTGTGTGAACGCGGTGCCAGGAACTCGTACTCAAACCATTCTGCCGCTGAGCCCCCCGCAGAGCAATATGGCGCCGCCCAGCGAAGATAATGGCAAAGTTAAAAAGGATATTACAAAATTACCGTAGCGTTGCGCCCATCATATAAGGGTGATATATACTGTAAATGGGATGTTATTATGTTTGGGCTATGGTTGTTCGAGTGCTTCACCCCCCCTTAAGGTTAATATGTATATACATATTCTACCTTACACTCCTCCCTCAACATACTGATCTCATGTCATACATGATTACTTAATTAGGGCATTTTTTAACTTAAATAGGTCAACGGTCATTGCAAGGTCATGTCAAGTTCACACATTATTAGGTCTTAAACCTTTTTATTCCACCTCAATATCTTCATTACGACATTAGTACGCATTGTGCCGTTTGCCCTTACATTCAGTGGCAGTACAGCCCACAAACATCCAGATCACAAGAAATGGACTCTATCCAGAGTGTAAAAAATGCCCCTTTTTATGACACTAAAAACTTTGCAAATAATAAATATTGAAAATAAAATAAAAAAGGGTTATACACTGCACAACATACTTTATCACACCGAAGTGTTTAAATGATTTGAAAATGCTTGCGTCCGTCTCCATTTTACACACATCCTCGCGCATCCTGTCTAAAAAAGGACTGCGAACTATTGAAAAAACTCAGATAATAAGGTAAGACCAAAACTGGTCACAAGATCACGAAAATGCAGCAATACGTCAGATTACTTCAAATATTGATGACGCCATAATTTTTGCGTATACCAGTGGTGCCATCTGACGACGGTAACAGTCAAAACATGCTTCTGTTGCCGGACGTCATTCTCGGCGGATTCACGAAGCCGAGAGAGAGTCGGATAAGCGAGACTAGGGCGATTCTAGAATCGCCCCGGATGTCTCGCGGGTCATTGTGGGAATCCACAATGTACCGCCCAAGTGGAGATGATAGATCTGTCAGTCCCTCGGCAATATTCGGAGTGGTGAGACGTACATTGTTCGAGTTGCATATGTGTGGTTTATTTCATTACACGTGCTTGACTGACTTTTTATTTGCGTACATGTTATGATCATTGTATTACATTGTTTGCGATAATTTATTTAGTGTTAAATGTTTCGTTGAGTGAATTATCTTGTAGAATAACCATTGACTTGTGATCCTTGACGATATAGTAAACATTGTATCGTTTGAATATGGCTAATGATCATAAGATTTGCATGTCCGAAGTAGTGACCAATTTGTTATCAGTTAAAAATTCGAAAGTGATATCAGAGACGAAATATGATGAAATCGTTGAGCATCTACAACGACCAAATGCGGCCACCGACCCCAAACTTCGCTGGTGGATCAAGCGTAAACGATTTCAGCTGATCAGCTTCCCTGAGCTCGACATCGCTGATGTGCTTGTCATTCCCAAGCGAGGTACGTACAGAAATATGTTGAATTTCCTCTGTTTTATGCCCGATGAACGTTTATACTTATTAATTCTAATGTTGTCCATTTTCCATAAATAACCCAAAATTGTCGTATGAAAAAAATCCTCTTGATATTGACCAGCGAAACCAACGTAACTAATTAGCTAGGAGTTATGGAAATGTTTGGCTGCAAAAAAAATCTGAAGACTCATTGAAGGAACATTTAAATGTTTATAAACTAGATTGATAACTTGAGTGTGTGTCACTTTCCGTGTATGTTTTAATTACCAAGATGTTGTTATACTAATAATTATCTCAATGTCGTGTGCATATTATTAGAATATTTTATCCTTCTTTTGTATATCTTTCGTTTAACTTTTTTCCATTTTGGTGTTATTATGCGTAGTACATTAACATAATTTAAATTACTGATTTATTGCTTGTTCATAGCATCAAATGACCACCATGTTTACCTAATTATATTGTTTGCCTGGCAGTCAAGTGTGCAAGGTTTCCAATATAAATAGTTGGACTGTATACTAAGACTGTACGGCTTGGGCATGTGTGGATCCCACTCTGCCTGGTAGTCTGGTCAAGTGTGCATGGTTCTCAGTTAAATTAATTGGCTTCTATACTAAGGCATGTGTGGATCCCAATCTGACTGACTTTAAGCTGTCCCTGTAATCTGTTAAGTGTGACATTCATGAATGATGGTAATGCAACAATAAAAGGAAGCCATTTTGCAGTGACAGTACTGCACACCACCTGGGAGGCCATGCAATTATCCTTTGATTAGCAGTCATCCTAATTAATTCTTCAGGTGCCAGTTGTAGATTTTTCACAGTGTCAGGACAATTACTAACAACACCAAACTGGAGTCATACGATTAATAAGTATTGTGAAAAAATATTATTGGAAATATGTGTCACCTCAAGTGTTAGTTAGTGATACTAATAAATCATTGTAAGACCCTATTTTTTGTGTAAATAATATATCTTGTGCACAGATTCCATTGCACTTGAGCATGTCTGAATGTTTTTTCACAGGTGGGTGCAATGACATGTCGCCATCAGACTGCCAACGAGTTGTCCATAGTGGTAAGCTGTATGAAGTAGTCAGCCAACTGCATAACAGCACAGGTCATGGTAGCAGAAAGAAAGTTTTAGCTGCTGCACATAGGGACTACTATGGGATGCCAAGGAGTTATGTAGAGCAGTTTTGTAGGACATGCCCCACATGCCAGAAGGCAGCTCCTAACACCACTAAAGCTTCCCTTAAGCCAATTGTGGAGACTGAATTCCTTAACCGGATTCAGATTGATTTGATAGACATGCGTCATTCCCCAGATAATTGCTACCACTACATATGTCATGTCATGGATCATTACTCCAAATTCCATATCATTTACCCTCTGAAAACCAAGACTGCACACGAAGTAGCTATTAGTTTGGAGGAACGCGTGTTAGCATACATGGGTACGCCGCGGATTTTCCATTCAGACAATGGCCGCGAGTTTGTTAACCAGGTGTTGGCGTCCCTGTTTGAACAATGGGGTGGCGACACAATCTTTGTCCATGGCAGGCCCCGACTTGTCGAAAGAGGCAACAGGACAATAGAGGACAAGTTGAGGGAGGAGCATAATCCAACAAAGCACGGTGGTGCAATTTTTTCATGGGCGGGTGTTTTGCCAAGAATTATGTATGTTCTGAACACCCAGGAATCAGAGACAACCAAACAGGTGCCATTTGAGGTTGTTTATGGGCAGCAGGCACGTGGTAACTTTTTTCCAGGTTGCAGAACTGGAGTGGTGGATGAGGCAGATGTTGAGAATATCATTAGCAACAATGCTGTGATACCACCTGTCACCTCCGTCATGACATCTGTTGTGCCGCCAGTCACCTCCGTCATGCCATCAGCTGTCACATCTGTTGTGCCGCCTGTCACCTCCGTCATGACATCAGCTGTCACATCTGTTGTGCCGCCTGTCAACTCCGTCTTGACATCAGCTATAACATCTGTTGTGCTGCCTGTCACACCGCCGGTCACCTCCATCATGCCATCAGCTGTCACATCTGTTGTGCTGCCTATCACACCGCCGGTCACCTCCGTCATGCCATCAGCTGTCACATCTGTTGTGCCACCTGTCACCTCCGTCATGGCATCAGCTGTCACATCTGTTGTGCCGCCTGTCACCTCCGTCATGACATCAGATGTCACATCTGTTGTGCCGCCTGTCACCCCTGTCATGACAAGGGCCGAGCTTCGTAGTAGAGCAAGGACATCAACTTTGAAAAGTGTCACTCGAATGGTCAATATGTACAACAAAAAGCATGGTGTGAATGTTAGACAATTTAAAGAGGGCGACTTTGTCACAGTTGCAATCCCCAAGGCTGATCGGACATGTGAGTTGAAGCGACTGCCATGTCAGGTGATTGAGGTCTGTGTGAATGTTTCTTTTACGTACCGCTTGGCATCAGCCTATGGTGCACTTAAGGGCAAGTATCGTAGTGGTGATCTGCAACCATACACATCAAGCTTTACCACAAACAAAGTAAGAATAGTTACATTGCGTGAAGCTGCCAGGTCGCACAATCCAGCCACTGCATTCTTACAAACCAAATGCAACTGCACTGGTAAATGCGTCACAGGGAGATGTCCATGTAGGAAAAATGGCAGCATGTGCAGTACTCACTGTCATGGGTCACAAATGTGTGAGAACAAGGATGCTGAGGTCACACAATCCAACTGTAAGCAATGTTTGCCACAGTCTGACATTTAAACAGTACAAGGCAGTTCTACTTGGTTAAATGACGTTCACATGACAGCAGCATCTAAGCTTCTGCTAAGTGCCCACCCTCACACTGCTGGTCTGCAAGATACAGTTTTGCAGCAAAATAACTCGTGGGTAGTACCAGCAACTGAATATATTCAGTTCATTCATGTTGACAACTGTCATTGGATTACAATTTCCAGTGTAGGTGACAGTGCAGTAAATATTTATGATTCCATGATGTTGACACCGTCTACCGAAACCATTCATGTCATATGTAGCTACGTGCACACGAGCAGTGAGAAGTTCCAGCTGAATGTGATGAATGTGGACAGGCAACCTGATCCCCACAGTTGTGGTCTGTACGCCATTGCCTTTGCCACTGCATTGGCAGACAACCACAATCCATCACATCTGACGTTCAAAGACCTGCGTCAGCATTTCAGCCGTTGTCTACAGAACAATTCCCTCTCATCCTTCCCGGCCAATGATTCCTTTCGCGACCCAGTCGTTTTGAAGCATGTAGATGTGCGGGTGTATTGCGATTGTCGAATGCCAGATGATCACAAATTAATGTTAAAATGTGACAACTGCAATGCATGGTACCATGCTCAGTGTATGGGAGTAAGTATGAAGCCTCGCAAGAGTGACACTTGGATTTGCACGAAATGTATAAAAAACATAACTGGCCAGTAGTGTTTCGTGGTCGTTGTAGACTACCCATGTACACCTCGAGCTTGGGCTGGAGTCTGTAATGGGTAATGTTCACTCATTAAATCGTGCTATAATATCACATTATCAGTGTCCCTAGATTGCTCCTACTTGTTCAATGGTCGTTGTAGACTACTCATGTACACCTCGAGCTTAGGCTGGAGTCTGTAATGGGTAATGTTCACGCATTACTATTATACAGTATATTGTTGATAATATGTCATTAACCTCACTTGCTTTGCAGTGGACGCAACACATCATCACACAAACAAAACATGCAACAGAAGATGCCATGCTATCTATAAATGACATAATATTACTTATGTACTTTAAAAATGACTTAGTTAGTTAAAGAACTGTTTTTCGTGTAACATTGTTTGGTTGATTGTTTCATGAGTTTTATAAAAATAAGGAAAATTTGCTAGAGATTTATTAGAATGATTACCAATGCAATTTATTACACACAAACAGACATATACACGCATGCATGCAGACAAACTGTCGCTTAATCACTCACTCATGGTGGGAAATACACTGTCACCTTCCCGTGGTTTCTACCGTTAAACACACTGGCGATATGAAACACTCATGTGTGTCTTATGTCGGTGGTGTGTGAACTGAGAACAGTGTGAACACATCCTTATTTAATTTAATTCAAGTAATTATACATGGATTTGTTAATCGTGGAGGCAATGCAATTATGTTTTGGTAATGTGTGTGCACAAACGTATATATCACCAACACTTCAGCGATAACAAACTCTTCCACAAAAGTGGTTAGCTCTGAAAAGAACTGTTTGTTTTGTTGGCTCTTAAAAGAGCCGTTGTTTTCTTCGTATTAACGTCGGCTTAGCGGCGTGAATGCCACATCGCTGCTCCTCTAATATGCTTCTCACGTATTTGGGCATCCTTGTCGTGTTATTGAGATGGACACCATCTGGAAACAGGTACGACTGCCACTCTTCTGACATCCCACGGTGTTTCCATGCGTGTATGTTTGCCAGCCCGTCCGTCAATCTGTCACGCTGCGTTGTAGGCAGTACGAGTATCGTTGAAGTCCGCGCGAATTTCCCTGCGTACGCCCATGGCAACGCGACGCATGACGTCCGCGATGACGACGTGTTCATCAAAGATAGTGCTTTGCGTTGGTGTCACAGAGTTAGCATTTATAATTTCACACACGTTATTAGGCGAAACATTATGAAATCCACGCTTGTACATGTAAGTTTGAACGAAATAACGGTATCATTCCAACTCTGCACCATGAAAGACGGAGCAAAGTCGGAATAAGCTTTATATGTAGACGTCATTTATAAATATTGCGTTGCGTTGGTTTATCATACAGTCAGCATTTAGAATGTAATACACGATGTATGGTCATCCAGTAAAAAAGGACGTCGGCATACACGATTTCGCAACGGCACGATTGAAATAAAGGTATTATTCCCATTCTGCACAATACAAGAAGGGGCAAAGTCGGAATAAGCAAAACAAACAACGCATGATTAGCTAGCTAATTACCCCCTTTGTTGCTCCGCTACAGCTTCAACACATTCACAACACACACAAAGGACATGTTTCAACATCTACGATGGCTAACCAATTATGAACTGGTAGCAAGATGGCCTTATAACACCTATAGGCCATCTATTGTACGTGTTCAAAGTAAAAAATTTATGTGCTAAAGAAGCCTATTATTATTTTTTACCGCAGGACATGATCTTATA
Source organism: Lamellibrachia columna (assembly GCA_963662155.1). NCBI lineage: Eukaryota > Metazoa > Annelida > Polychaeta > Sabellida > Siboglinidae > Lamellibrachia > Lamellibrachia columna. Next base: position 43,068,543 of record OY759262.1, on the reverse strand, counting down.
CAGGTGCATGTGTCAATTTCAAGATACGCTCAGCACACCTCGACTGAGCACATCTTCAAAGAAAGGTATCACGCCGGGCAGAGTTCAAATACACCGTAATCCATTTGATCGTTTTGTGAATTCTCACAATGGGCCGTCCCAAGTGAGAATCATCGTTTAGTCCAATCCAACTTGGGCGGGCGTTTTGGGAATTCTCACAATGGTCCGTCCCAAGTGAGAATTATCTCCACTTTGCCTCCATTCCGAAACTGCCCGCAACAACGCTAAAGGCATTGTCGCTATTTCTTAATGTGCCTATGTACTGAAGTTGATGAATTGAATAGTTAATACGATTGTATCGAATTAAAAAGTGTTATTTACAAATACATAAAGGAGATAACGATAATGTCTTTAGTATCACAAAATCTTGCCCAACTACCATAATAAAGCGTGTGTCCGGCGCACGTCCGTTGTCGTCCATGTTAAGAGAGGCGCGCGGAATATAACAAAACACGAGTGTTGGATGTTTCATTGACATTGACTTTGTTGGAGATTTTCTTCGATAACAGTTGTGACAGGCGTTGAATTCCAGAGGTATGTGCGTCTTTATTTAAGTACATAATTAAGGTAAAGTAAATGAATGTGCAGAAGACTGAGCGATACCGGTATTGCGTGAGGTGGGCGATATTAGATCAGCAACACCTTTAGTGTTACATCTGCACACTCGAGCGTCGCAAAAAGGTGATGAAATGCGTTTATTACACACAGAATGTTACACATTCAACAGATTACTATGCATTTGACAATTGTACATGATTGCTGTATATAATAATTATTGCATCGTTATATTCATGTATCACACAGCTAATTTCAACATTGGAAGATTGGACCAAAATATTATATGATGGAGAGTGTGTGGACGCAAACCTACAGAAAAACATAGACAGATTACAAGACTAGGCTGAGAAGTGGCAGTTACAATTTCACCCAGATAAATGCAAAGTTCTAAGAATTGGACATGGGCACCCAGAATTTACCTATACTTTGACAACAGCAACAGGTGCAAATCCTCTGGAGTGTAGCCATGTAGAGAAAGACCTGGGCATCCAAGTTGATGACCAGTTAAAATTTACACAACAGGTACAGCAGACAGATTGCTGGGTGTAATACGACGAACATATCAATACCTGGATAGGACAACCTTTCTTCATCTATATAAGGGACTAGTCCGTCCTACTTTGGAATACGGTGTGGTAGTCTGGTCACCGCAGTATCAGCATGATATTGATGCTGTGGAGGCAGTCCAGAGAAGAGCTACACGGATGGTCCCAGTACTGAGACATTTAGATTATGAATCTAGACTAAAGGTGTTAAATTTACCAACACTGACCTATCGTCGTTTACGAGGAGATGTTATCGATGTGTATAAATACTTGCATTGCATTTTTACCTTTTCGCACGATATGTTTAATCAAGACTTATACGAAGGCACATGGGGTCATTCTCTAAAGCTATTCAAGGACCAGAGTAAACGGGAATTAAGGAGGCATTTCTTTAGCCAGAGAGTCATTAATATATGGAATTCACTTCTGGACACCGTCGTCACTGCACCGTCAGTAAATATGCAAAAAAATCTACTCGACAAACACTGCCGAAACCAGGCAGTCAAATATGACTACAAAGCCAAACTAAGGCTAGCCAAGAGCGGTACATAGGCAGATTTTGCAGAAGACCGAAGAGGATATGTGTGTATGTATATGTATGTATATTGGCAAAAACGAGGTGGGCCTGGATTCTAGAAAGGCCAAAACTGAAATCGCGGCAGTTGTAAATTATAATCATAATGATAGGCATTTTAAAAAAATGCGCTGCCTCGGTAATTCTGCACGTGCAAAAATGCGTTCATGATTAGCGCAGCAGCGATTACTGGAATCTCGCTTATGGTTTATTTCACCTCGTGTTTTGTCGGCTGTTTCTGTTCATTTTTGTCAGCTTTGCCTTTGATGACGCCATGGAAAGCGATAAGTTAACTTTCTTAGTTGTCTTTTTCTTATCGAAAAGCTGACAAATGTCGATTAGACAGCATAGGTGTGTTTCAGATGCAAGTAGCATAAATTAGTAAATCAATAATATAGGGAGCGATTTATCGCTCGCATCAATTGCTAAAATCGCTTGCTGCCTGCTAGTATTCTTCTTGACAAGTAGTTTCTTGGGTATTAGATTCACTAGGAAAGTCTTTATAACGCAGTGTTCGGGCTCCAATATTTGGATTTCACATATCCGTCACCAGCGATGGTCATCACGGCCCACTGCACCAAGATTGCAAGAACGCCATCGAAGCTATGCTGGCCGCGCGGTTTATAAAAAGTTATCAAATGAGTGGACTAACGTCGATGTGTATTATGTTTAAATGTCACATAATGTTGTATGTCGAATTGAATAAAATACATGTACAGTTATGGTATAGTTTATGGATCAATAATATTTCTCTACGATCTAATTGACCGACTACGTTGTAATGGGAATTGAAAATAATAACCTGGATCTGAACTACCGAAAATGTGTATGAGTTAACATGGAGTGTAAAAGTTGATTAGACATTGAAAACGATAATTTTAGTAATCGTCTTTCACCCACTCTGAACAAATAAATTCATGACGCACATCTCCGGTACACTTAACATTGATTCACTGTTTCATGTGCGGATGACAAATTCATATTTTTGCGCACTGAGTTCGAGTTGTGCGTTTGGCATTATGATGCAGTGGAAGCATGCCATTTCACCCCAGTTTATATTGGTGTTGCATACTAAGCTGCATTTATGAGTTATGACTATATATCTAATTCTTATATGTGGCATATTTGTGAATCTCAATTGTAATTTTCCACCTAAACAAAGTTACACACGAAACCAGTATCGTGTCATGGCCACGGCCTGGGCACAGTAGTCAGTGCACTGTCCTTGCCTAGGCTACGTCTACGGTAATCGGTGACATGTTGCAATTTAAAACCGTTTCACCAATTGCAATGTATGGGGTTTACTAAAGTAAACATTAATTTTTTTACAAAAGTCAGTGCCAACAAGCACCAATTAAAATTTCATGGCGACAACAACAGAATCCGAATGGGAAATGGTGGCGCCACCACACAGTAAAAAAGAACAACTAACATATCGTTCGCCTAAATTAACTTGGCATATTTAGGTAAGCGATTTATCGCTCGCCTGTTGTTTTCAAAGCCCTGCTTTAGAACATGGCATTGTTTCTAATGTGTTCTATAGGTTGAACTTAGTATGAGGAGAAAAGTCGTTATTCTGTTTGAACGTGAAATGTGTTTTTTTTAGAGATATGCAACGTTGTGATGTTTTATGGATCTGTGACACTAAGAGTTAGTCTCCAGAACAAAATCATGACTTATTTACATTTCTCTGAATTGAATTCACTACCAAGCCAATACAGTCTGTTTTACATATTTGTTAGCAAAGTAAATGTTAGTAATGTTTACATGCAGGATATGGATAATTTTGCTATACTAATCAGGGATGGGGTGAATTAAAAAAAATTATTGGAATTATTCAATTCAATTCCAGAATTTCAATTGAAAGATTTTCACCAAGCTGAATTTCAATATGAAAGAATTTGAGTAAGTTGAATTGGAATTGAAAGAAATTAATTGAACCTCATTTTCTTGTGCTCGTTGCGATCTGGTTTTCAATGTTGTCCTCAATCTAACCTAGAATTGCATATGAACTCAAAGTTTTTGTAGCAGCTAAACATATTTTTGTACATCATTTGAAGATCTGAGGTGAGAACATTTGTAAAAATTTGAACAAAGGATCTGCTTGGCAATTTGAAAAAAAAAAACCAAAAGTTCTGCTGCTCAAATCAAACTGGTGGGTGTGATGAGCTTACTTTGAATTCAATACAGGTTGCAGCTCCTGCTCTAAGATAACATTTGTTGTCTGCATGCACATATCTGAAACCATGCCCTTTGTGTGTACTAGGAATGTGTGAAGCCATAGCCACCCCAATGGGGCATCCCAACAATTAGTAATTGGCTTGCTACTCCTGCATTGTTTCACAGAACTAGTATTTCTGAAACCATAAAATTATTTGCCTACTGGTCTTTTCATGTTTGAATAACAGCTCAGCCATTGTTTATACATTGTTTATAATTACTAGCAGTTGGAATGACATGCAAACAAACCTGATATTTTGTAAGTTTGCAGTAATAGAAAAGTAATAGTCTATTATCTATTGCTTTATGTTCTACTATTATTACTTTTTGAGAAAAAGTTCCTCTTTACTGTTACTTTTGAAAAAACGCCTATTACATATTACTATTATCCCATGCGTTTGCATTGAAAAAGCTCCCATATAATTAATTCGGAATTGAATTGGAAGTGAATTGGAATTGAAAGATTTGAGCTGGAATTGGAATTGAAAAAAATTAATTGAATTGGAATTTACCCCAGCCCTGATACTGATGATTTGGCAAAAATAAATGTGCGCGAGAGTTTGATCGGTATTCTGAATCACCAACAATTATTTTAATAAATGCGCAAGTACTTGCACTGAGTCTGAGGACAATGAAGGCAGAAACATTATCTTATCATTTTCATACATATTTATGAAATACTTACCTGTGAATTTTAAATGTGAACAACTGGTTCAACTGGTGTTTCAAATTGTTATTTCAGGCTCATATACACACATATATAGGTCCATATAGGACCCAAAAAGAATATCTAAAAAAGATGTAACATGACAATGACATTTTCTTACAATTTACATACATGTTCATGAAATAGTTACTTTCCTGTGAATTTTAATTGCCAACAATTGGGTTGATTCATAACATTCATTAAGACTTAAGTATTACATTTTTTATTTCAGACTCAAGCAGAGTATTAGTATTAGTATTAACCAGAAATTGATGATTACCAATCCAAATGTGTAATATTTAAATTGTCAGTCCACTTATTGCGGGGTGCATAACATGATGCCACATCTTTTTTTTTTTTTTTTAAATATGAGGATCTGAGATGCATTCTGAGTGATTCTAAGACACTCCAGGAAGACTTTTCAGGGTAAATTTTTATATAATTTCTGACCCAAAAAACCCGTAAAGATTAGAGTATTATCCAATTTTATTTCAGGTCTTTTCCAATAAGTTTTAACCCAATGTAAGGCACAATTCTACAATGCTCATATAACATAATAAGTGAATAAATGCAAAACAATACTGACATTGAAACAATTGACTGTTGGCACATCAAATATTCCATTGGTTTGACTAGCAACTACCTTCTGAGTGCTTTAATACTTTAGCATACATTGCCTTATTGTTACTACACGAATAGTATGCCATTAAACTAACTGCAAAAAAAGATATCAAACTGTATATACATTCATTGATTACAATGATTATATACATTCATTGATTACAATGATTATATACATTCATTGATTACAATGATTATAGCAACATGCATGAGCAGCAGCTCTAGAATTGCTTAGAAATAACAAAATGAACAGACATAACATTAGGTCCATATACTACTTGATATAGTAACAAGAACATAAAAAAGTACATAAGAATATTATATAAAAATTTACCATTACTAATAATCATTAATAAAATTTGTTTTGCAAAACAAGTATTGTATTGGCTTTGTAAGTAATTCAATTCATAGAAGTGTAAATAAGTCATGATTTTTGATAACTCGATCTCTCTGTCCAACTCCAAGAATCAAAATCGGACGAAATTTCACAAATTTGCGGGACTCAAAAACAACCCAGCAAATTCGCATAGCAGGAAAATATTTGTCCAAAATCAAAACTACCTGTCCAAATGATGGGTGGACGGGTCTGTGGCTAGCACTATGGACTCAAGTACACATACATAGGCCATATAGGGCCCCAAAAGAAGATCTATATAACAAGGATGTAACATAAAAGATATTCTTTACCAGCTATATATGATCTACACCAGGACGTAACATAGTTTGTGTAAATATAAGGATCCAGTGTCTCCTTATAATCTCATTGTGTTGTATACTTGACTTGTGTGAGCAATGGTACACACTACACACACACTTGACCACATGGGTCAGGTCAGTATCGGTGTAGTGTACTCATATCAATATCAATGTATTGGAACTCTCTATCGTGTTGGCCACTGGGGTTAAACTCGGCTGGCTCCAACCATTTGTTTACAGATGCCGTTATCCCTCATTGCCATTTGCAACGCTGTGGCTCCAGTCCTACGTCTACGGCTCCAGTCCCACATTTACGGCTCCAGTCCCACGTCTACGGCTCCAGTCCCACGTCTACGGCTCCAGTCCCACGTCTACGGCTCCAGTCCCACGTCTACGGCTCCAGTCCCACGCCTACGGCTCCAGTCCCACATCTACGGCTCCAGTCCCACATCTACGGCTCCAGTCCCACATCTACGGCTCCAGTCCCACGTCTACGGCTCCAGTCCCACGTCTACGGCTCCAGTCCCACGTCTACGACTCCAGTCCCACGCCTACGGCTCCAGTCCCACGCCTACGACTCCAGTCCCACGCCTACGACTCCAGTCCCACGTCTACGGCTCCAGTCCCACGTCTACGGCTCCAGTCCCACGTCTACGGCTCCAGTCCCACGCCTACGGCTCCAGTCCCACATCTACGGCTCCAGTCCCACATCTACGGCTCCAGTCCCACATCTACGGCTCCAGTCCTACGTCTACGGCTCCAGTCCCACATTTACGGCTCCAGTCCCACATCTACGGCTCCAGTCCCACATCTACGGCTCCAGTCCCACGTCTACGGCTCCAGTCCCACGTCTACGGCTCCAGTCCCACGTCTACGACTCCAGTCCCACGCCTACGGCTCCAGTCCCACGCCTACGACTCCAGTCCCACGCCTACGACTCCAGTCCCACGTCTACGGCTCCAGTCCCACGTCTACGACTCCAGTCCCACGCCTACGACTCCAGTCCCACACCTACGACTCCAGTCCCACACCTACGACTCCAGTCCCACGCCTACGACTCCAGTCCCACGTCTATGGCTCCAGTCCCACGCCTACGACTCCAGTCCCACGCCTACGACTCAGGCTCTGCACAAATTATACAAATATTTTCATAATCATGGAAGTTATAGCCTTTTATTAAAATGTGTTGGTCTGTTGAGTTGGTTTGCTAATTAGCCAATATTTACTTATTAATTGCATCAATTGAGTTATTAAATGATTGTGTGATGTATATATTTATGACTCTAATTAATGTGTTTGTAAACCCTGAACAAATTATACAAATACCTTCATAATCGTGGAACTTATGGCCTTTTATTAAAATGTGTAGTTTGTTGTCTTTGTGCACTAATTAGCCAACGTTGACTTATTAATTGCATTAGTTGAGTTATGAAATGACTGTAATGTATATGTATGATCCCAATTACTGTGTTTGTAAACCCTAAACAAATTATATAAATATCTTCATAATCAAGGAAGTTATGGCCTTTTATTGAAATGTGCCAGACAGTTAACTTTGCATGCAAATTAGCAAGTCTTGACTTATTAACTGCATTAATTGAGTTACTGTTAATGATAAATGACTGAGTGATGTATAATTATGATCCTAATTAATGTGTTTTCAAACCCTGAACAAATTGTTAAAATGTCTGTACAAATAAAAAATTATGGCATTTAAAAAAATTTACTGAAAGAAAACACTGAAATGAGTGTATTTTCAGTATACTAGATACACATTTTTTTCGGATTTTTACCATATTAAAAGTGTAATATCTTTGGATCTAATTGCCAATGTTTGGTGCACAAATGACACATGATTGTCAAATATTGTGTTTTTAGCAATTGGAATTGCTATGAACAGCACCGTTAGCCATATTTTCATTCGTTCACGATATTCTTCGTTTATAGAACGAGCACTAATAATACTACAGTTGCATCAGATTCATGGAGGCGAGTCAACACACAAAGAGGTCATATCAAAATAAAATAAAAACGAAGTAACAATTGTAGAAGTTTAGTATCTGGCACCCTGCTTGGAATCTGCATTCATCTCTGTCTTACTCTCATGTCATAATCATCGTTATACATCAAGTCCACAGTGGCAGCGCCTTACAAGTGAGGGTGGCTCTGCCAACTGAGCAGGTGTTGTCCTTCGGCCTAGGTGGTTTGGGCTTGGGCCGCATAAGTCGACTTGTTGTGTCGACCTGTCTCAGCAAGACCGTGGCTCTGCCAACTGAGGAGATGCTTTCCTTCAGCCTAGGTGGTTTGGCCTTGCACCGGTGTACATTAACTGGGTCACATTGTGTGGTCACTCTGTCGGTACGACCGTGACAACTTCTTATTTTGCGCTCGATATTTTCCCACATCATGCTTATGGACGGGAAAATACTGGAATTTATTTGGGAAACCATGGCGTGGCCAAACTCATCCATCAAGTACTAGACCGTCATATATTCTCCTTTCGACATCTGCAATGTCTCTTATGGCACACAGCTGGTCTAGTCTTGCTTGAAACCATGCAATGTCCAACATGTTTGGAATATTCGTAGTTGCAGTGTCAACCTGACTGTAAAAATTTTCACATTGACATTCACAGCGGTCTCCCCAGCATTTGTGAAAGGGACGGAGGGAACGAGAGTATCTGATTCCAATTAAAGGAAGAGATGGTAACCAATATTTGCAGGGTACAAGTGCTCCAAAGGTGCCATCTACAAGAAATTCAATGGTTTCAAAAGCATTTACTGTCAGTGTTCTAAGGTTAATTTAGCATGTTTATTAAATAAATAAATAAAAGCAACACATCTTGGTATTACACGTTATTTTAATAAATCAAAGTTCAGACAATCTAGCAAGTTCAGGCATAACATTCTAGAGTGATTGTCCCAATGGGTTATACCCAAGGTCCAGTAGCGTGTGGCTGTTTCACTTTGTTTCACCTTTTACGTTGGTTTCTGCATCCAGATCTAGCAAGCTGTTTCGAAGTCAAAGTTGTCTGGGTCAGGCCACTCTACCAGCAACAAGCGAGCATTTAGCATTTTGGTCAACAAACTGTTTCTTAATTTCGTTTTAATTCTGCCAAGTGTCATTAAAAACTTTTTTTACAGTCGGCTGTTGACACTGGAATCAACTGGTAGATCTTGGCCAACACTGCCAGATTTGGGAACACTTGGCCCAGTGGACGTCCTGTTGACAACAACCTAATCATTTCAATTGCTGTCTTTCCGGCAAGATTCTGGTCAGCATCAACAATGTGTTTGTAGAGTTCCCACTTGCAGACTCGGTCTCGGTCTTGTCGAGCTGAGGCAGGCCATCTGACATACATGTCAACCTGTGAGGATCCAAATAACATACTTTTTTTACTCAACGACGCACGCGTGTGCATGGGGGCACCGACGTCGTGTGCGCATCGCGCCCGTCCAATCGCTCTCGCACACTCCAAACAGAACACTCAAGTAACCCATTCTGTCACACAGCACGACAAACAAGAGGCATCTAATGAACTTATGTACATTTATATACAGAAAATGTGTGTCAACAGTGATTTAGCATCTTTAGCATTGCAAATGTCTTCCTTTCTTGTAGAGGTTTCGCAAGAAATGTTTAGCAATTGTCCAGTGGGTGATTTCCCTGAAAAAGGGTACATTTACTGCGAGTGTCGTTGTCAAGTGTCATAATTTTTGCGTCTGTATAGAACGAACTTAATGCTTGAGATTTTTTTCCGATCTTCTCTTGTCTTGCTGGCATCAGCACTTCCACGCAGTGATTGTAAGGAAGTGATGGGATCGCAGGTGATATCAGATTCACGAGACACAAATGATGCAAACTCTGCGTAAGGCGGAAAGCAACCATTTCTTGCTTTCCAGTTATAGACGTAACGAGCCACCCGTTTACCAGCCAGTCAGGAAGCTTGCCAAGTAACTTCCGGTTCTCGCAATCATCGTTGAGTACATCGAGACAACGCATGTACCCCATAGCAGTCGTACACTGTTTCAGAAAGTCAGCAAACTTGCGCATAGCAGTTCCGTCGCGAGAAGCTATCTTTGGCCACCTGTCCAACTTATCGCGAAATGCATTTGCAATCACAAATGGATCGCCAAATCGTTCATCCAACAATCGTTTCGCATCTTCGTATGCATCATCGGTCATCAACAGAAAGTAGCTTTCAACTATTTCCTTCGCCGTGCCAGCCAGATATCTTTTGAGGTAGTGTATCCTTTCACTTGGCAGAAATACTCTCTCTCAATCAATGCGTGAAATGCACTCTTCCAGCTGGGATAGTGAAGTGGATCTCCTGAGAAGACACCAGGCTCGGGGGCGGGCAAATGGCTAAGTAGAAGCTGATCAGAAAGTGTCCCTTGATGTGTATGGGGTTTGTCATTGTAGTTCGGTTGGGGTAGCTGAGTATTCACAATGTTCGATTTGATAGTCTCAGGCACTGTTCGCACATGAATGAACTCATCACTTTGTGGATTCAAAGGTTGAGTAGAAATGAACTCTTTTAGATGATCATGTTTCCCATCTGGTAAGTCAAGTGGGGTGTCGGGATGGTTAGACATCGCTTCGAACTTTGAAATGGCTTCTACACGAGCTTCAGCCATTTTGATCTCTTTCATTGTTTGAGTTTTATCTAACTCATGTCTCTGATGAGATTCTATTTCGAGAAATTTAAGTTTTTCTTTCAAGGCGGCTGCTTCAGCAGCAGCCTCTGCCATTCTGCTGCTGTTGGAGACTTTATAAGTGCGTGACGATTTGGAAGTGCGCGACGTCCGACTTCCCTCTTGGCGACTTTTCATCGAAGTAGTACTCGATTTGGTTTCGAACATAATGTCTTGTATGCGCGCCGAAATGCGCGTCGAAAATTTCTGATGATCGACATCGATTACTTCAATCTTTTCTTGGAATGGTTTTCTAACTTCATCCGAAACCATACGACCGTAATCATCTGCCGCGCTACAAGTCGAATTGAAGAGCACATCAAGGTTGTCGCGTTCCTTCCGAATGCAGTCAATATCATCAGAATCACACAACAATCGTTCCATGTGATTCGCCTGTCGCCTCCACGAAGACATGGATCGCTGTAACGATACTTCTGCCCGCTGAATTTGATACGCGAGACCCTTTTCTGTGAGTTTTCTTTCTCGCGAGCTTTCATCATCAGGGTGGTTTGAAGAAATTACTTCCTCTGCCATTTTGCAAGCCATGCAAATTTAAGCCACAAGAGTGAAACAATCTATATCATAGTCGCAAACATTCACAGGCATATGTGAAACATAGTATGCTTACTAATAAAGTACATTGATGCATAATCGTAAACATTCACAGCCATGTGTGAAACATTGTATGCTTACAAATAAAGCACATCAACGCATAATCGCAAACAATCACAGCCATGTATGAAACATAGTATGCTTACAAATAAAGCACATCAACGCATAATCGTAAACAATCACAGCCATGTGTGAAACATAGTATGCTTACAAATAAAGCACATCAACGCATAATCGCAAACAATCACAGCCATGTGTGAAACATAGTATGCTTACAAATAAAGCACATTAACGCATAATCGCAAACATTCACAGCCATGTGTGAAACATAGTATGCTTGCAAATAAAGCACATCAACGCCTAATCGCAAACAATCACAGCCATGTGTGAAACATAGTATGCTTACAAATAAAGCACATCAACGCATAATCGCAAACAATCACAGCCATGTGTGAAACATAGTATGCTTACAAATAAAGCACATCAACGCATAATCGCAAACATTCACAGCCATGTGTGAAACATAGTATGCTTACAAATAAAGCACATCAACGCATAATCGCAAACAATCACAGCCATGTGTGAAACATTGTATGCTTACAAATAAAGCACATCAACGCATAATCGCAAACAATCACAGCCATGTGTGAAACATTGTATGCTTACAAATAAAGCACACCAACGCATAATCGTAAACATTCACAACCATACGTGAAACATAATATGCTTACAAATAAAGCACATTAACGCATAATCGTAAACATTCACAACCATATGTGAAACATAGTAAGTAGTAGGTAAGTCTTTTTCATACCCCCAATTGTGGGTCGATTGTTGTTGGTGGTAGCTAAAAATAGACATTGGTTAATTTTAATTTTTAATTTAATTTTTATTAAAAAAAATTTTTTTTTTATAATTTTAATTTTTAATTTTAATTTATTTTTTTCAATGAAAACCCACCTATCGCTGACGTGGCGGTTAGTGGGGAAAACCCACATATCGCTGACGTGGCGGTTAGTTGGAACAAACCCACTTTAAGAATATGTGCCTGAAGCATTTCCGGTTGCGCGTGCAGCACACCAGAGCGCCCCCTAGCGGTTGTAGGAACGGCAAAAACCGTGCGCAGCACACCAGAGCGCCCCTCTAGCGGCTGTAGGAGCGCATCCTGGCGAATGGAGATAACCCTAAGTGTAACCCCAACGTGTTGACGGCTGTGTAACCCTAAGTTTATGTCGTCTGCGGTAAATCCTGACTCAGAGAGGTGCGCGTGCTAACAGTGGTCATTAACAGGGTCATGAATAACTGAAATCAAAGGACCTAACGAGGAGACGAGAAACGAACAAAACACGATATCGTACGAGTGCAGCAAGTGCGGCAAGACTTTTTTCGCGAGCGGGTAGTAGTCAGCGGTCATGTACAGCACGGAGACAAGTACTCATGTCAGTGGGTAGTAGTCGACGGTCTTGTACAGCACTCCTAGGACTACCAAGCGATATGTGTCCACTACCGATACCATGGTTAACTGTTGAATCGTCGTAGCGCACAAATCTTTTAAAAGGACTCCCAACCATCCAGTGACGGCAACCGACGCTTACGTTTTTTTTCGAGGACTTTTGGACTGTTCCACTTGCCAACGACTGTAGGGGGTCCAACGCGGTAACGGACGATTTCTGGGTGTCACCGCCACCGGTGTTGTCGTTGCCGCCTGTGGTATGTAGCGTCTCCGTTCGACGTTACCGACCAATTCCATGGGTAGGTTGATACGTTTGAGCTGCTGCGCGAACGCTTGCCATCCTACAGGATCGCTCTTTCTTCTTTTTCGCAATACTTCGTTCACAAGATCCACCATGTTACTTCCAGGCACCGGCGTACCGCCGTGTATCAATTCGCCTCGATCGGTCCACGACAGCTGGGTTTTGAGACGATCCATCAACTTCTTGGCCTTAACCTTCATGGTCTTTGGAACGCTGTCCACGATGTCGGCCTCTACGGCAGAGGGAGCTGCTGTTGCCGGTGCTGCTGCTGCCGGCTTTTCAGGTGTCGCTGTTTCTGTCGTTGCATCATCGTTCACCACAACCACTCGTGTCGGCTGTTTTTCGCGTGGTTGTATCGCTGCAACACCTGATTGTACAGTTTCACTTTGTCCCCATCGTTTAGGTCTTTTTGATCGAGAATGGAGGTCATCTCGACGTCGAGTCCTTGCATGACCTTACCAACCGTGTCTGTAAGTGGTGGTGGTGATCGAAGGGTCTCCAACAACCGTGGATCCACCAAGGCCATTTTTCTCGCGTGCTCCATCTATGCGAGCACCTGTCTGAGCAAGGGAAGAATCACCGAGCCTGCCAACGGAGCTAGTAAAGCCGATAGGAAACCACCGGTCTGTTCTTGCAGGATGTGTCTCCTCCTCGCGATGGGCAACCGTCTCTTAACCAACTCGCGCAGTTCTTTCCTGTATTTTTTCAACCGCCTCCTCTGTGTCGGAGTCAACGGAACGTTTCCTTTCAAGATGTTATAGGCACACTCGGCCAGAGCACAAATGAGATCGGCGTCAGCGTTGGCGAGGATGGCTCTTCTCAATTTGTTGTTTTTGTATCTATTCAGCGCCTGTATACACAGGATGTGTCTTTTCACCAGTTCGGACATCGTGCGAATGAAGACTCGAGCACGCACTCGGCGTTTTTATACCTTCGGTAAGTAGACGTACTGGACGGGGTCGTCCGGAAAAATGGTCGTACGTAAGCGTAGATCTTCGGGCGTGTCCTGTTTCAGATCGATCAACAGGTAGCCATATGGTACCGCCGTTGCGTCTTTGAAAGCTTCTTGCACGAATTTGACACGACCCGGATACATCTGTCGTGCCAAGTGCGTTATCTGCGACGTGTCACGCGGATTCTTGAACACCACCATGTATTGAGCGTTCAGGCTGATGGTGCGACTTTCCTTGTTTTTAGGAAACAAGTTCTGCACGAGATAGAGGACGGATGTGTTACTGTGATGACTCTTTTTGGTGAACAAGGTCGTGACCCGACCGTCCGTTTCAGCCATCAGATCATCTATGACGACGAGGTTCCTCGTTTTGGGATCGAACAATGACGCATCCGGTAAGCCTTCCTCGAACTGCAAGTTGGGTATGTTCATCGACGCGTAAGCGGATTGCCATTCTCCGTAACACCACGTCATTTTCTCGGGAGGAGGGTCCATCATCGTTGATGTGTGACGTAGCAGACTCGTCACGAAAGTGCTCTTACCACACCCCGCCGGTCCGGCGATGACGCACGTGAATGGATGCTTCCATCGCGCGTCCATGGTCACTTATGAATGTCTTCCGTAGCGCGACATCTTTTCTACACGTTCACCGGACCCGTGCTCATCCCGTCTTCGAGCACCACGCGTTTTGCGTAGAAGTAGGTGAGGGCAGCTCGTTCCTGCACATACGTCAACACGGACGAGTGGTTCACTCGGAACCCGCGATTCTTTCCACTACCGCTTCTTCTATTGGTGAGTACCTCGAGGAACGCATCTTTATCGATCTCGTTGTGACGTTTGCTCAGACCTTTCGTGCTATACTTGTCGGTGGTTCCGAAGCAATAGTATGTTTTGCTGCACAACCCCACGAACCCGTCGCCAGACCACTCCACTTTGAACAGACCGGGCGTCCTCTTGTCATATGCTTTGCGCGCAACACAGCATGATGCAGACCCGATCCAAGGATGACCGGCGAGTCGACACCGCACGTACTCGGACTCGTGGTCGACGCAACATTCGGATGGGAGCCATTGGGATCGGTATCGGAAGTAATGCTCTCGAAGTTCCGGAGTTACGAGACCGTCGACGGACTCGCCGGCCAAGGCCAAATAGGCGCTATCCGTATCCATCTCGCAGTACTGGAACAAAGGTCGTTCCAGGTACCTATCGATAAAGTCGTAGTAGAACTGCAGCATGCGCATTTTGGCATACTGTAGAACGAAAAATCCTACGTGTATAGGCAAGGCATACGTCACTGTTCTCTTGCTCATCTCGATCTCATACGCGTTGTCGACGACGACGACGTCGAGTTGACGGAATCGACGATCGTTGATCATGCGCGACGCTTCAACCTCCGTGCAGTATTTCACGTCGCGATGTCGGTCGACGTTGGTGATGGTCTTCCCGTACCCCGAATTCCCCAGTAGTTTCATGGTGTCCGCGATGATGGCCTTGTGGGGGTGGACGTCTCCCTCCCGTCGGGCCGTAGATACAGCGTCACCGAACCGACGGAAGCATGGGTTGGGTTCGTACTCGATGACCTGATAAACGCGCGTCACCTCGAGTCCGTGGTCCAGGTACCACCTCAGGAGCGGCGTGGCGAACAGCATCTTATCGCCACGGAAACTACCAACGAGTATGCGCCTCGGACGCGTCATGATGTCGTGATCTTCTGCGTATCGACGCATGAATGGTCCGAGATCGTCGCGGGTCATGTTGACGTTCTTGAACACGGGCTGCATCTCAGCGAAGTGCGCGCGCAATTCTTCCGGTACGCGAACGTCGCACTCAATCACACCGAACAGAGTACCGGTGCGCACATCGGTCAAGATCTGCTGTTGCGTCATCTTCCATTTCGCGTGTCGTCGACGAGGAAACGCTGCGTCTAGGCATCTTTTCACGGCCGCATCTTTTCTCATGTTTTTCCACTGACATTCCCACAACTCGACGACCTTGACGAAGTGACGTAAGTATGCAGTGTTCTTTCGGCTTTCGGCGAGAAGTTGGGTCATGGTTTTCCCATTAACGGCGTTCGTATCTAGAGCCAAGCACGGGCAGCCATGAAAGTAACATCCTTGGAACTGATACGCCGTCTTTGTTGTGCTGCACCATCCATCCACCGAAAGTTTACCTATCCTCTTCTCCCGACCGTTGACCTGATGCCGGATAGAGTGTCCCGTCCGTTCGGACTCCCACGTCAACCATTCCACCGTCATCTGCCCGTGCAGCTGAGCCGATTCAGGTCGGAACTCGTTCTCTTCGCGTCGACGCTTGTACCATCCCGTCGGCATATCTTGCATCAGAGACCACAGGTATAGAGCGTTGGCATCATAACCGACGATCGATCCACACGGTCGAGCGGTCTCCCCGTACTCGGTCTGACGTATCTTTGTGACCCCTTTCTCGTGGTATCTTTGAAAGACTATAGATGGACCACCCACAATACCGTCTTTCACGAACTGATGAAGATCTTTATTCTTCTCGTTGAAGATCGTAAAGTAGGTCTCCGGTAGGTCGTTGAACAGGTAGAGCAAGGTCAGACCGGGTACGCTGATCCCTTGCTTGAACATGTCGATCCCGCGCTGCTCATAGAAGGCTGTCTGCGTATGGCTTGCAAAAAAGGCACAACGTCTCTGTTGTTGTACCAGACGAGAAAGTCTCGTAAAGTCGTCATGCCATTATCGCGCCACGCCTTCTCGCAACTAGCGTAATCGTCATCGGAAATACCTTCGTTCTTCAGTCGACTGTAGAAGGCCTCTTTCGGTGGAAGCATTGTGTCGTCGAGCCTCTCCAAACAGTCCATGTACTCGTACGGGAAATGACCTTTTGTGACCTCGCATCCGTATGCTTTCAGGTACTTATCGTAGCTGAACCCCGGGGCAATGTAATTCTTCATGTCTATGAATTTCAGTTGATTCGACGATAGGCACATGAACGTGTTGTTTCGTTTGATGACGAAAAAGGATCCGATACCGTCTTCTTCCGATTTTTCCGTCGGACCAAAACCTTCTGCGCATTCTTCCGTTGTTTCGGTGATGAAGTGGGGAATCAGAAACTTTTTTATGGCGTTGAGATCGTACTTCCCCGAATTGAACCCGATCACGGGTAATTGATGTAGCCACCCGTACAGTTGTCCCATCAGCGTTTTGTAGGGATTTTTTGGTCGCGACTCCTCTGTTGTAGTAGTAGCTTGTTCTCGTTCGTCCCAGTCGGTTATCGCCTCGGCAAGTTGTTCCAACACGTCCTCGTAAGAGACTTTCAGATCTTCGTACGCTGCATCACTCATTGCTCGTAGGATGTTCATCATGTCGGCCACCAACTTGTCGGGATTTCCATCTGTGACGAGACATTGCACTTCTTCGTGTCCGGGCACGTTCGACGCCACGCTGACGCTCAACGGGACGTGACGTGCTATCCAGTGGACTTTGTCACTATCCGATGGAAGTTGTGTGGTGTCGAAATAACACTCAAAGTCAAAAGTGGCACGGTACGGATAATAGCGCAATGATTCGGAGACTCGAATGTACTCATCGTCCAGTTGCTGGAATATCGATGGGGTGGAGTGGTAGACACCTGGATAGACTCGTCGTACGCCACCCGCACACGTGCGTTCGTGTCTGTGCAGTTTATATGCATCTTTCCATAGAGTCGCCACACTTTCGACACCGATACGAGTGACAGTACATGCGCTCGTCTCGGATATAGGAAAAGTGTCTCGTGCAAGTTGACGTTCAACGTCTCGGGGTAGTGACACAACGATCGTCTGACGAGTTCGGCAGTCGTCTTTCCATCATTGTCCGACTTGACAAGCTTGTACACGCACACGTTCGTTTTGAACATGATTTCTACGCGATAGAGGTCATCGAGTGTGACCCCAGTAAAGTCTTGCATGGGTACCCGGTCATCGCGATCGTACATCTCGTACAACGTCTTCACTGCCGGTTCCAACCGACGCACGTCGCATCCTCGATGCAGGGCCAGACAGCGGAAGAGACACAGGTTGTTAGTGTACCTTTTGGAATATTTGTGGTCTTTTTCCAGACCGATGACAGCTTTGTTGTTCTTCACATAAGCGGGAAGGGTCAAGCCCACACAACCAATGGGATGATCGATGATACGATTGACGAAGAAGGTGGCATTTGTCACGAGTTCGCACACCCATGCCGAATCCGGTCTTTGAGCGATGGCCCATTGCAAGACGTCGGTTTCTCGAATTCGTTCCAGAAACTCGTCAAAGTCCTTGCTGTTGGTGATGAGACTGGGCGTATCCAGGTACCGTCCGCAACAGTTACAAGACGCGTGATAATACCTGTATCGTCCCGTGTTCTTATTCCTCAAAATGAACCCGTAACTGAGATTAATTTTGAATGCAGTGGTCTGCTCCTGGAACATTCTATTCAAAGGCTCCTCTAGAGCGGTCGTGTCTAGAGTGGTCAATCTGTAATTGAACCTGGTCTGAACAGGTCCTCTCGCTACGCGTGTCCTTATGATCGACCAGTGCTCCCGAACGACGTCTAACAAGTCCGTCGACAGAGCGTCTGGGAAGGGAAGTCGATCGGGTGGTTCGATGGGATCTTCGACGAATGGGGGGAGGGTCATAGTACTTTCCCATCTCGACCGCTTCGGTAAAGGTGGTTCGACGTCGTCACCACACGCGGCTCGAGCGTGTCTGTTCAGGTGAGCGAGTGAACTGAAAGATCGGTCGCATCTCTCGCATGTGTAGGTCTTCTTTTGTTTATTGCACGCGTGTCTGTTCAGGTGAGCGCGTAAACTGAAAGATCGGGCGCATCTCGCATGTATAAGTCTTTTTTTTTTATTGCGTGCAGTTCTCGCGTGTCGCAGCAGACTGTCTCGTCACCGAAATGATCGACCGCATGTCTCGCAAGCGTGTGTCTTGGTGCTATCATTAGATGACGATGCCTTTGAGTTTGTGGGTTGATCAACAGATGACGTTCCGTGACTTTCCACGTGACGTCGTAGAAGCGCATAATTTTCGAACGTCTCACCGCAGTGGCGGCAGACGTGTACTCGCATGGTGTCAGCGTCTACAACTGAAAAGACACCATCATAAATACACCTATATGTTGTGCGAGGTGGGGTGGTGTGTTTATGAGCAATATTTGGTAGGAAAAACGCGTTAATTCAGGATACAATGTAAGTGTCGACGGTAGCGTTTACACACTAGAGGTGCCACTACAATAATGGAACTAACGAGGTCACTATATGTAATGAGATCACACGTAAATATGCTAACTTAAACATCGTAGTAAAATAGACCCAGGGACCAGGCAATGTCAGTTACAGTGGCGCGTATTCACGATTATGATGCGTTTACGTGAAATTTCCCCTAGTGATTTCCGACTGGGTTTTTTTACACATAATAGATTAATTAAATATATTAAAAACATAACACTGTCTAATTTCCAATTTGAATTTTAAACGGGTATTCTACTGATTTGAATATATAAATATTAATGAGTAATATTATAATCTTACCTGTTGAAGTTACATCAGGTCCAACTCTCTTTTCGTATGCAGCATTTTCTGAGCCTTGGCCCGTAGGCAGTCGAGTCCCAATACACGGGTATTTAAAGACCCCGACTAACGAGACTCACAACCCCGCACGTCGACAGATTAGCCACTCACAAAGCTTTGACAGCTTTGTTGTTCTTCACATAAGCGGGAAGGGTCAAGCCCACACAACCAATGGGATGATCGATGATACGATTGACGAAGAAGGTGGCATTTGTCACGAGTTCGCACACCCATGCCGAATCCGGTCTTTGAGCGATGGCCCATTGCAAGACGTCGGTTTCTCGAATTCGTTCCAGAAACTCGTCAAAGTCCTTGCTGTTGGTGATGAGACTGGGCGTATCCAGGTACCGTCCGCAACAGTTACAAGACGCGTGATAATACCTGTATCGTCCCGTGTTCTTATTCCTCAAAATGAACCCGTAACTGAGATTAATTTTGAATGCAGTGGTCTGCTCCTGGAACATTCTATTCAAAGGCTCCTCTAGAGCGGTCGTGTCTAGAGTGGTCAATCTGTAATTGAACCTGGTCTGAACAGGTCCTCTCGCTACGCGTGTCCTTATGATCGACCAGTGCTCCCGAACGACGTCTAACAAGTCCGTCGACAGAGCGTCTGGGAAGGGAAGTCGATCGGGTGGTTCGATGGGATCTTCGACGAATGGGGGGAGGGTCATAGTACTTTCCCATCTCGACCGCTTCGGTAAAGGTGGTTCGACGTCGTCACCACACGCGGCTCGAGCGTGTCTGTTCAGGTGAGCGAGTGAACTGAAAGATCGGTCGCATCTCTCGCATGTGTAGGTCTTCTTTTGTTTATTGCACGCGTGTCTGTTCAGGTGAGCGCGTAAACTGAAAGATCGGGCGCATCTCGCATGTATAAGTCTTTTTTTTTTATTGCGTGCAGTTCTCGCGTGTCGCAGCAGACTGTCTCGTCACCGAAATGATCGACCGCATGTCTCGCAAGCGTGTGTCTTGGTGCTATCATTAGATGACGATGCCTTTGAGTTTGTGGGTTGATCAACAGATGACGTTCCGTGACTTTCCACGTGACGTCGTAGAAGCGCATAATTTTCGAACGTCTCACCGCAGTGGCGGCAGACGTGTACTCGCATGGTGTCAGCGTCTACAACTGAAAAGACACCATCATAAATACACCTATATGTTGTGCGAGGTGGGGTGGTGTGTTTATGAGCAATATTTGGTAGGAAAAACGCGTTAATTCAGGATACAATGTAAGTGTCGACGGTAGCGTTTACACACTAGAGGTGCCACTACAATAATGGAACTAACGAGGTCACTATATGTAATGAGATCACACGTAAATATGCTAACTTAAACATCGTAGTAAAATAGACCCAGGGACCAGGCAATGTCAGTTACAGTGGCGCGTATTCACGATTATGATGCGTTTACGTGAAATTTCCCCTAGTGATTTCCGACTGGGTTTTTTTACACATAATAGATTAATTAAATATATTAAAAACATAACACTGTCTAATTTCCAATTTGAATTTTAAACGGGTATTCTACTGATTTGAATATATAAATATTAATGAGTAATATTATAATCTTACCTGTTGAAGTTACATCAGGTCCAACTCTCTTTTCGTATGCAGCATTTTCTGAGCCTTGGCCCGTAGGCAGTCGAGTCCCAATACACGGGTATTTAAAGACCCCGACTAACGAGACTCACAACCCCGCACGTCGACAGATTAGCCACTCACAAAGCTTTGACAGCTTTGTTGTTCTTCACATAAGCGGGAAGGGTCAAGCCCACACAACCAATGGGATGATCGATGATACGATTGACGAAGAAGGTGGCATTTGTCACGAGTTCGCACACCCATGCCGAATCCGGTCTTTGAGCGATGGCCCATTGCAAGACGTCGGTTTCTCGAATTCGTTCCAGAAACTCGTCAAAGTCCTTGCTGTTGGTGATGAGACTGGGCGTATCCAGGTACCGTCCGCAACAGTTACAAGACGCGTGATAATACCTGTATCGTCCCGTGTTCTTATTCCTCAAAATGAACCCGTAACTGAGATTAATTTTGAATGCAGTGGTCTGCTCCTGGAACATTCTATTCAAAGGCTCCTCTAGAGCGGTCGTGTCTAGAGTGGTCAATCTGTAATTGAACCTGGTCTGAACAGGTCCTCTCGCTACGCGTGTCCTTATGATCGACCAGTGCTCCCGAACGACGTCTAACAAGTCCGTCGACAGAGCGTCTGGGAAGGGAAGTCGATCGGGTGGTTCGATGGGATCTTCGACGAATGGGGGGAGGGTCATAGTACTTTCCCATCTCGACCGCTTCGGTAAAGGTGGTTCGACGTCGTCACCACACGCGGCTCGAGCGTGTCTGTTCAGGTGAGCGAGTGAACTGAAAGATCGGTCGCATCTCTCGCATGTGTAGGTCTTCTTTTGTTTATTGCACGCGTGTCTGTTCAGGTGAGCGCGTAAACTGAAAGATCGGGCGCATCTCGCATGTATAAGTCTTTTTTTATTGCGTGCAGTTCTCGCGTGTCGCAGCAGACTGTCTCGTCACCGAAATGATCGACCGCATGTCTCGCAAGCGTGTGTCTTGGTGCTATCATTAGATGACGATGCCTTTGAGTTTGTGGGTTGATCAACAGATGACGTTCCGTGACTTTCCACGTGACGTCGTAGAAGCGCATAATTTTCGAACGTCTCACCGCAGTGGCGGCAGACGTGTACTCGCATGGTGTCAGCGTCTACAACTGAAAAGACACCATCATAAATACACCTATATGTTGTGCGAGGTGGGGTGGTGTGTTTATGAGCAATATTTGGTAGGAAAAACGCGTTAATTCAGGATACAATGTAAGTGTCGACGGTAGCGTTTACACACTAGAGGTGCCACTACAATAATGGAACTAACGAGGTCACTATATGTAATGAGATCACACGTAAATATGCTAACTTAAACATCGTAGTAAAATAGACCCAGGGACCAGGCAATGTCAGTTACAGTGGCGCGTATTCACGATTATGATGCGTTTACGTGAAATTTCCCCTAGTGATTTCCGACTGGTTTTTTTTACACATAATAGATTAATTAAATATATTAAAAACATAACACTGTCTAATTTCCAATTTGAATTTTAAACGGGTATTCTACTGATTTGAATATATAAATATTAATGAGTAATATTATAATCTTACCTGTTGAAGTTACATCAGGTCCAACTCTCTTTTCGTATGCAGCATTTTCTGAGCCTTGGCCCGTAGGCAGTCGAGTCCCAATACACGGGTATTTAAAGACCCCGACTAACGAGACTCACAACCCCGCACGTCGACAGATTAGCCACTCACAAAGCTTTGACAGCTTTGTTGTTCTTCACATAAGCGGGAAGGGTCAAGCCCACACAACCAATGGGATGATCGATGATACGATTGACGAAGAAGGTGGCATTTGTCACGAGTTCGCACACCCATGCCGAATCCGGTCTTTGAGCGATGGCCCATTGCAAGACGTCGGTTTCTCGAATTCGTTCCAGAAACTCGTCAAAGTCCTTGCTGTTGGTGATGAGACTGGGCGTATCCAGGTACCGTCCGCAACAGTTACAAGACGCGTGATAATACCTGTATCGTCCCGTGTTCTTATTCCTCAAAATGAACCCGTAACTGAGATTAATTTTGAATGCAGTGGTCTGCTCCTGGAACATTCTATTCAAAGGCTCCTCTAGAGCGGTCGTGTCTAGAGTGGTCAATCTGTAATTGAACCTGGTCTGAACAGGTCCTCTCGCTACGCGTGTCCTTATGATCGACCAGTGCTCCCGAACGACGTCTAACAAGTCCGTCGACAGAGCGTCTGGGAAGGGAAGTCGATCGGGTGGTTCGATGGGATCTTCGACGAATGGGGGAAGGGTCATAGTACTTTCCCATCTCGACCGCTTCGGTAAAGGTGGTTCGACGTCGTCACCACACGCGGCTCGAGCGTGTCTGTTCAGGTGAGCGAGTGAACTGAAAGATCGGTCGCATCTCTCGCATGTGTAGGTCTTCTTTTGTTTATTGCACGCGTGTCTGTTCAGGTGAGCGCGTAAACTGAAAGATCGGGCGCATCTCGCATGTATAAGTCTTTTTTTTTTATTGCGTGCAGTTCTCGCGTGTCGCAGCAGACTGTCTCGTCACCGAAATGATCGACCGCATGTCTCGCAAGCGTGTGTCTTGGTGCTATCATTAGATGACGATGCCTTTGAGTTTGTGGGTTGATCAACAGATGACGTTCCGTGACTTTCCACGTGACGTCGTAGAAGCGCATAATTTTCGAACGTCTCACCGCAGTGGCGGCAGACGTGTACTCGCATGGTGTCAGCGTCTACAACTGAAAAGACACCATCATAAATACACCTATATGTTGTGCGAGGTGGGGTGGTGTGTTTATGAGCAATATTTGGTAGGAAAAACGCGTTAATTCAGGACACAATGTAAGTGTCGACGGTAGCGTTTACACACTAGAGGTGCCACTACAATAATGGAACTAACGAGGTCACTATATGTAATGAGATCACACGTAAATATGCTAACTTAAACATCGTAGTAAAATAGACCCAGGGACCAGGCAATGTCAGTTACAGTGGCGCGTATTCACGATTATGATGCGTTTACGTGAAATTTCCCCTAGTGATTTCCGACTGGTTTTTTTACACATAATAGATTAATTAAATATATTAAAAACATAACACTGTCTAATTTCCAATTTGAATTTTAAACGGGTATTCTACTGATTTGAATATATAAATATTAATGAGTAATATTATAATCTTACCTGTTGAAGTTACATCAGGTCCAACTCTCTTTTCGTATGCAGCATTTTCTGAGCCTTGGCCCGTAGGCAGTCGAGTCCCAATACACGGGTATTTAAAGACCCCGACTAACGAGACTCACAACCCCGCACGTCGACAGATTAGCCACTCACAAAGCTTTGACAGCTTTGTTGTTCTTCACATAAGCGGGAAGGGTCAAGCCCACACAACCAATGGGATGATCGATGATACGATTGACGAAGAAGGTGGCATTTGTCACGAGTTCGCACACCCATGCCGAATCCGGTCTTTGAGCGATGGCCCATTGCAAGACGTCGGTTTCTCGAATTCGTTCCAGAAACTCGTCAAAGTCCTTGCTGTTGGTGATGAGACTGGGCGTATCCAGGTACCGTCCGCAACAGTTACAAGACGCGTGATAATACCTGTATCGTCCCGTGTTCTTATTCCTCAAAATGAACCCGTAACTGAGATTAATTTTGAATGCAGTGGTCTGCTCCTGGAACATTCTATTCAAAGGCTCCTCTAGAGCGGTCGTGTCTAGAGTGGTCAATCTGTAATTGAACCTGGTCTGAACAGGTCCTCTCGCTACGCGTGTCCTTATGATCGACCAGTGCTCCCGAACGACGTCTAACAAGTCCGTCGACAGAGCGTCTGGGAAGGGAAGTCGATCGGGTGGTTCGATGGGATCTTCGACGAATGGGGGGAGGGTCATAGTACTTTCCCATCTCGACCGCTTCGGTAAAGGTGGTTCGACGTCGTCACCACACGCGGCTCGAGCGTGTCTGTTCAGGTGAGCGAGTGAACTGAAAGATCGGTCGCATCTCTCGCATGTGTAGGTCTTCTTTTGTTTATTGCACGCGTGTCTGTTCAGGTGAGCGCGTAAACTGAAAGATCGGGCGCATCTCGCATGTATAAGTCTTTTTTTATTGCGTGCAGTTCTCGCGTGTCGCAGCAGACTGTCTCGTCACCGAAATGATCGACCGCATGTCTCGCAAGCGTGTGTCTTGGTGCTATCATTAGATGACGATGCCTTTGAGTTTGTGGGTTGATCAACAGATGACGTTCCGTGACTTTCCACGTGACGTCGTAGAAGCGCATAATTTTCGAACGTCTCACCGCAGTGGCGGCAGACGTGTACTCGCATGGTGTCAGCGTCTACAACTGAAAAGACACCATCATAAATACACCTATATGTTGTGCGAGGTGGGGTGGTGTGTTTATGAGCAATATTTGGTAGGAAAAACGCGTTAATTCAGGATACAATGTAAGTGTCGACGGTAGCGTTTACACACTAGAGGTGCCACTACAATAATGGAACTAACGAGGTCACTATATGTAATGAGATCACACGTAAATATGCTAACTTAAACATCGTAGTAAAATAGACCCAGGGACCAGGCAATGTCAGTTACAGTGGCGCGTATTCACGATTATGATGCGTTTACGTGAAATTTCCCCTAGTGATTTCCGACTGGTTTTTTTTACACATAATAGATTAATTAAATATATTAAAAACATAACACTGTCTAATTTCCAATTTGAATTTTAAACGGGTATTCTACTGATTTGAATATATAAATATTAATGAGTAATATTATAATCTTACCTGTTGAAGTTACATCAGGTCCAACTCTCTTTTCGTATGCAGCATTTTCTGAGCCTTGGCCCGTAGGCAGTCGAGTCCCAATACACGGGTATTTAAAGACCCCGACTAACGAGACTCACAACCCCGCACGTCGACAGATTAGCCACTCACAAAGCTTTGACAGCTTTGTTGTTCTTCACATAAGCGGGAAGGGTCAAGCCCACACAACCAATGGGATGATCGATGATACGATTGACGAAGAAGGTGGCATTTGTCACGAGTTCGCACACCCATGCCGAATCCGGTCTTTGAGCGATGGCCCATTGCAAGACGTCGGTTTCTCGAATTCGTTCCAGAAACTCGTCAAAGTCCTTGCTGTTGGTGATGAGACTGGGCGTATCCAGGTACCGTCCGCAACAGTTACAAGACGCGTGATAATACCTGTATCGTCCCGTGTTCTTATTCCTCAAAATGAACCCGTAACTGAGATTAATTTTGAATGCAGTGGTCTGCTCCTGGAACATTCTATTCAAAGGCTCCTCTAGAGCGGTCGTGTCTAGAGTGGTCAATCTGTAATTGAACCTGGTCTGAACAGGTCCTCTCGCTACGCGTGTCCTTATGATCGACCAGTGCTCCCGAACGACGTCTAACAAGTCCGTCGACAGAGCGTCTGGGAAGGGAAGTCGATCGGGTGGTTCGATGGGATCTTCGACGAATGGGGGGAGGGTCATAGTACTTTCCCATCTCGACCGCTTCGGTAAAGGTGGTTCGACATCGTCACCACACGCGGCTCGAGCGTGTCTGTTCAGGTGAGCGAGTGAACTGAAAGATCGGTCGCATCTCTCGCATGTGTAGGTCTTCTTTTGTTTATTGCACGCGTGTCTGTTCAGGTGAGCGCGTAAACTGAAAGATCGGGCGCATCTCGCATGTATAAGTCTTTTTTTTTTATTGCGTGCAGTTCTCGCGTGTCGCAGCAGACTGTCTCGTCACCGAAATGATCGACCGCATGTCTCGCAAGCGTGTGTCTTGGTGCTATCATTAGATGACGATGCCTTTGAGTTTGTGGGTTGATCAACAGATGACGTTCCGTGACTTTCCACGTGACGTCGTAGAAGCGCATAATTTTCGAACGTCTCACCGCAGTGGCGGCAGACGTGTACTCGCATGGTGTCAGCGTCTACAACTGAAAAGACACCATCATAAATACACCTATATGTTGTGCGAGGTGGGGTGGTGTGTTTATGAGCAATATTTGGTAGGAAAAACGCGTTAATTCAGGACACAATGTAAGTGTCGACGGTAGCGTTTACACACTAGAGGTGCCACTACAATAATGGAACTAACGAGGTCACTATATGTAATGAGATCACACGTAAATATGCTAACTTAAACATCGTAGTAAAATAGACCCAGGGACCAGGCAATGTCAGTTACAGTGGCGCGTATTCACGATTATGATGCGTTTACGTGAAATTTCCCCTAGTGATTTCCGACTGGTTTTTTTTACACATAATAGATTAATTAAATATATTAAAAACATAACACTGTCTAATTTCCAATTTGAATTTTAAACGGGTATTCTACTGATTTGAATATATAAATATTAATGAGTAATATTATAATCTTACCTGTTGAAGTTACATCAGGTCCAACTCTCTTTTCGTATGCAGCATTTTCTGAGCCTTGGCCCGTAGGCAGTCGAGTCCCAATACACGGGTATTTAAAGACCCCGACTAACGAGACTCACAACCCCGCACGTCGACAGATTAGCCACTCACAAAGCTTTGACAGCTTTGTTGTTCTTCACATAAGCGGGAAGGGTCAAGCCCACACAACCAATGGGATGATCGATGATACGATTGACGAAGAAGGTGGCATTTGTCACGAGTTCGCACACCCATGCCGAATCCGGTCTTTGAGCGATGGCCCATTGCAAGACGTCGGTTTCTCGAATTCGTTCCAGAAACTCGTCAAAGTCCTTGCTGTTGGTGATGAGACTGGGCGTATCCAGGTACCGTCCGCAACAGTTACAAGACGCGTGATAATACCTGTATCGTCCCGTGTTCTTATTCCTCAAAATGAACCCGTAACTGAGATTAATTTTGAATGCAGTGGTCTGCTCCTGGAACATTCTATTCAAAGGCTCCTCTAGAGCGGTCGTGTCTAGAGTGGTCAATCTGTAATTGAACCTGGTCTGAACAGGTCCTCTCGCTACGCGTGTCCTTATGATCGACCAGTGCTCCCGAACGACGTCTAACAAGTCCGTCGACAGAGCGTCTGGGAAGGGAAGTCGATCGGGTGGTTCGATGGGATCTTCGACGAATGGGGGGAGGGTCATAGTACTTTCCCATCTCGACCGCTTCGGTAAAGGTGGTTCGACGTCGTCACCACACGCGGCTCGAGCGTGTCTGTTCAGGTGAGCGAGTGAACTGAAAGATCGGTCGCATCTCTCGCATGTGTAGGTCTTCTTTTGTTTATTGCACGCGTGTCTGTTCAGGTGAGCGCGTAAACTGAAAGATCGGGCGCATCTCGCATGTATAAGTCTTTTTTTTTTATTGCGTGCAGTTCTCGCGTGTCGCAGCAGACTGTCTCGTCACCGAAATGATCGACCGCATGTCTCGCAAGCGTGTGTCTTGGTGCTATCATTAGATGACGATGCCTTTGAGTTTGTGGGTTGATCAACAGATGACGTTCCGTGACTTTCCACGTGACGTCGTAGAAGCGCATAATTTTCGAACGTCTCACCGCAGTGGCGGCAGACGTGTACTCGCATGGTGTCAGCGTCTACAACTGAAAAGACACCATCATAAATACACCTATATGTTGTGCGAGGTGGGGTGGTGTGTTTATGAGCAATATTTGGTAGGAAAAACGCGTTAATTCAGGATACAATGTAAGTGTCGACGGTAGCGTTTACACACTAGAGGTGCCACTACAATAATGGAACTAACGAGGTCACTATATGTAATGAGATCACACGTAAATATGCTAACTTAAACATCGTAGTAAAATAGACCCAGGGACCAGGCAATGTCAGTTACAGTGGCGCGTATTCACGATTATGATGCGTTTACGTGAAATTTCCCCTAGTGATTTCCGACTGGTTTTTTTTACACATAATAGATTAATTAAATATATTAAAAACATAACACTGTCTAATTTCCAATTTGAATTTTAAACGGGTATTCTACTGATTTGAATATATAAATATTAATGAGTAATATTATAATCTTACCTGTTGAAGTTACATCAGGTCCAACTCTCTTTTCGTATGCAGCATTTTCTGAGCCTTGGCCCGTAGGCAGTCGAGTCCCAATACACGGGTATTTAAAGACCCCGACTAACGAGACTCACAACCCCGCACGTCGACAGATTAGCCACTCACAAAGCTTTGACAGCTTTGTTGTTCTTCACATAAGCGGGAAGGGTCAAGCCCACACAACCAATGGGATGATCGATGATACGATTGACGAAGAAGGTGGCATTTGTCACGAGTTCGCACACCCATGCCGAATCCGGTCTTTGAGCGATGGCCCATTGCAAGACGTCGGTTTCTCGAATTCGTTCCAGAAACTCGTCAAAGTCCTTGCTGTTGGTGATGAGACTGGGCGTATCCAGGTACCGTCCGCAACAGTTACAAGACGCGTGATAATACCTGTATCGTCCCGTGTTCTTATTCCTCAAAATGAACCCGTAACTGAGATTAATTTTGAATGCAGTGGTCTGCTCCTGGAACATTCTATTCAAAGGCTCCTCTAGAGCGGTCGTGTCTAGAGTGGTCAATCTGTAATTGAACCTGGTCTGAACAGGTCCTCTCGCTACGCGTGTCCTTATGATCGACCAGTGCTCCCGAACGACGTCTAACAAGTCCGTCGACAGAGCGTCTGGGAAGGGAAGTCGATCGGGTGGTTCGATGGGATCTTCGACGAATGGGGGGAGGGTCATAGTACTTTCCCATCTCGACCGCTTCGGTAAAGGTGGTTCGACGTCGTCACCACACGCGGCTCGAGCGTGTCTGTTCAGGTGAGCGAGTGAACTGAAAGATCGGTCGCATCTCTCGCATGTGTAGGTCTTCTTTTGTTTATTGCACGCGTGTCTGTTCAGGTGAGCGCGTAAACTGAAAGATCGGGCGCATCTCGCATGTATAAGTCTTTTTTTTTTATTGCGTGCAGTTCTCGCGTGTCGCAGCAGACTGTCTCGTCACCGAAATGATCGACCGCATGTCTCGCAAGCGTGTGTCTTGGTGCTATCATTAGATGACGATGCCTTTGAGTTTGTGGGTTGATCAACAGATGACGTTCCGTGACTTTCCACGTGACGTCGTAGAAGCGCATAATTTTCGAACGTCTCACCGCAGTGGCGGCAGACGTGTACTCGCATGGTGTCAGCGTCTACAACTGAAAAGACACCATCATAAATACACCTATATGTTGTGCGAGGTGGGGTGGTGTGTTTATGAGCAATATTTGGTAGGAAAAACGCGTTAATTCAGGATACAATGTAAGTGTCGACGGTAGCGTTTACACACTAGAGGTGCCACTACAATAATGGAACTAACGAGGTCACTATATGTAATGAGATCACACGTAAATATGCTAACTTAAACATCGTAGTAAAATAGACCCAGGGACCAGGCAATGTCAGTTACAGTGGCGCGTATTCACGATTATGATGCGTTTACGTGAAATTTCCCCTAGTGATTTCCGACTGGGTTTTTTTACACATAATAGATTAATTAAATATATTAAAAACATAACACTGTCTAATTTCCAATTTGAATTTTAAACGGGTATTCTACTGATTTGAATATATAAATATTAATGAGTAATATTATAATCTTACCTGTTGAAGTTACATCAGGTCCAACTCTCTTTTCGTATGCAGCATTTTCTGAGCCTTGGCCCGTAGGCAGTCGAGTCCCAATACACGGGTATTTAAAGACCCCGACTAACGAGACTCACAACCCCGCACGTCGACAGATTAGCCACTCACAAAGCTTTGACAGCTTTGTTGTTCTTCACATAAGCGGGAAGGGTCAAGCCCACACAACCAATGGGATGATCGATGATACGATTGACGAAGAAGGTGGCATTTGTCACGAGTTCGCACACCCATGCCGAATCCGGTCTTTGAGCGATGGCCCATTGCAAGACGTCGGTTTCTCGAATTCGTTCCAGAAACTCGTCAAAGTCCTTGCTGTTGGTGATGAGACTGGGCGTATCCAGGTACCGTCCGCAACAGTTACAAGACGCGTGATAATACCTGTATCGTCCCGTGTTCTTATTCCTCAAAATGAACCCGTAACTGAGATTAATTTTGAATGCAGTGGTCTGCTCCTGGAACATTCTATTCAAAGGCTCCTCTAGAGCGGTCGTGTCTAGAGTGGTCAATCTGTAATTGAACCTGGTCTGAACAGGTCCTCTCGCTACGCGTGTCCTTATGATCGACCAGTGCTCCCGAACGACGTCTAACAAGTCCGTCGACAGAGCGTCTGGGAAGGGAAGTCGATCGGGTGGTTCGATGGGATCTTCGACGAATGGGGGGAGGGTCATAGTACTTTCCCATCTCGACCGCTTCGGTAAAGGTGGTTCGACGTCGTCACCACACGCGGCTCGAGCGTGTCTGTTCAGGTGAGCGAGTGAACTGAAAGATCGGTCGCATCTCTCGCATGTGTAGGTCTTCTTTTGTTTATTGCACGCGTGTCTGTTCAGGTGAGCGCGTAAACTGAAAGATCGGGCGCATCTCGCATGTATAAGTCTTTTTTTTTTATTGCGTGCAGTTCTCGCGTGTCGCAGCAGACTGTCTCGTCACCGAAATGATCGACCGCATGTCTCGCAAGCGTGTGTCTTGGTGCTATCATTAGATGACGATGCCTTTGAGTTTGTGGGTTGATCAACAGATGACGTTCCGTGACTTTCCACGTGACGTCGTAGAAGCGCATAATTTTCGAACGTCTCACCGCAGTGGCGGCAGACGTGTACTCGCATGGTGTCAGCGTCTACAACTGAAAAGACACCATCATAAATACACCTATATGTTGTGCGAGGTGGGGTGGTGTGTTTATGAGCAATATTTGGTAGGAAAAACGCGTTAATTCAGGACACAATGTAAGTGTCGACGGTAGCGTTTACACACTAGAGGTGCCACTACAATAATGGAACTAACGAGGTCACTATATGTAATGAGATCACACGTAAATATGCTAACTTAAACATCGTAGTAAAATAGACCCAGGGACCAGGCAATGTCAGTTACAGTGGCGCGTATTCACGATTATGATGCGTTTACGTGAAATTTCCCCTAGTGATTTCCGACTGGTTTTTTTACACATAATAGATTAATTAAATATATTAAAAACATAACACTGTCTAATTTCCAATTTGAATTTTAAACGGGTATTCTACTGATTTGAATATATAAATATTAATGAGTAATATTATAATCTTACCTGTTGAAGTTACATCAGGTCCAACTCTCTTTTCGTATGCAGCATTTTCTGAGCCTTGGCCCGTAGGCAGTCGAGTCCCAATACACGGGTATTTAAAGACCCCGACTAACGAGACTCACAACCCCGCACGTCGACAGATTAGCCACTCACAAAGCTTTGACAGCTTTGTTGTTCTTCACATAAGCGGGAAGGGTCAAGCCCACACAACCAATGGGATGATCGATGATACGATTGACGAAGAAGGTGGCATTTGTCACGAGTTCGCACACCCATGCCGAATCCGGTCTTTGAGCGATGGCCCATTGCAAGACGTCGGTTTCTCGAATTCGTTCCAGAAACTCGTCAAAGTCCTTGCTGTTGGTGATGAGACTGGGCGTATCCAGGTACCGTCCGCAACAGTTACAAGACGCGTGATAATACCTGTATCGTCCCGTGTTCTTATTCCTCAAAATGAACCCGTAACTGAGATTAATTTTGAATGCAGTGGTCTGCTCCTGGAACATTCTATTCAAAGGCTCCTCTAGAGCGGTCGTGTCTAGAGTGGTCAATCTGTAATTGAACCTGGTCTGAACAGGTCCTCTCGCTACGCGTGTCCTTATGATCGACCAGTGCTCCCGAACGACGTCTAACAAGTCCGTCGACAGAGCGTCTGGGAAGGGAAGTCGATCGGGTGGTTCGATGGGATCTTCGACGAATGGGGGGAGGGTCATAGTACTTTCCCATCTCGACCGCTTCGGTAAAGGTGGTTCGACGTCGTCACCACACGCGGCTCGAGCGTGTCTGTTCAGGTGAGCGAGTGAACTGAAAGATCGGTCGCATCTCTCGCATGTGTAGGTCTTCTTTTGTTTATTGCACGCGTGTCTGTTCAGGTGAGCGCGTAAACTGAAAGATCGGGCGCATCTCGCATGTATAAGTCTTTTTTTTTTATTGCGTGCAGTTCTCGCGTGTCGCAGCAGACTGTCTCGTCACCGAAATGATCGACCGCATGTCTCGCAAGCGTGTGTCTTGGTGCTATCATTAGATGACGATGCCTTTGAGTTTGTGGGTTGATCAACAGATGACGTTCCGTGACTTTCCACGTGACGTCGTAGAAGCGCATAATTTTCGAACGTCTCACCGCAGTGGCGGCAGACGTGTACTCGCATGGTGTCAGCGTCTACAACTGAAAAGACACCATCATAAATACACCTATATGTTGTGCGAGGTGGGGTGGTGTGTTTATGAGCAATATTTGGTAGGAAAAACGCGTTAATTCAGGATACAATGTAAGTGTCGACGGTAGCGTTTACACACTAGAGGTGCCACTACAATAATGGAACTAACGAGGTCACTATATGTAATGAGATCACACGTAAATATGCTAACTTAAACATCGTAGTAAAATAGACCCAGGGACCAGGCAATGTCAGTTACAGTGGCGCGTATTCACGATTATGATGCGTTTACGTGAAATTTCCCCTAGTGATTTCCGACTGGTTTTTTTTACACATAATAGATTAATTAAATATATTAAAAACATAACACTGTCTAATTTCCAATTTGAATTTTAAACGGGTATTCTACTGATTTGAATATATAAATATTAATGAGTAATATTATAATCTTACCTGTTGAAGTTACATCAGGTCCAACTCTCTTTTCGTATGCAGCATTTTCTGAGCCTTGGCCCGTAGGCAGTCGAGTCCCAATACACGGGTATTTAAAGACCCCGACTAACGAGACTCACAACCCCGCACGTCGACAGATTAGCCACTCACAAAGCTTTGACAGCTTTGTTGTTCTTCACATAAGCGGGAAGGGTCAAGCCCACACAACCAATGGGATGATCGATGATACGATTGACGAAGAAGGTGGCATTTGTCACGAGTTCGCACACCCATGCCGAATCCGGTCTTTGAGCGATGGCCCATTGCAAGACGTCGGTTTCTCGAATTCGTTCCAGAAACTCGTCAAAGTCCTTGCTGTTGGTGATGAGACTGGGCGTATCCAGGTACCGTCCGCAACAGTTACAAGACGCGTGATAATACCTGTATCGTCCCGTGTTCTTATTCCTCAAAATGAACCCGTAACTGAGATTAATTTTGAATGCAGTGGTCTGCTCCTGGAACATTCTATTCAAAGGCTCCTCTAGAGCGGTCGTGTCTAGAGTGGTCAATCTGTAATTGAACCTGGTCTGAACAGGTCCTCTCGCTACGCGTGTCCTTATGATCGACCAGTGCTCCCGAACGACGTCTAACAAGTCCGTCGACAGAGCGTCTGGGAAGGGAAGTCGATCGGGTGGTTCGATGGGATCTTCGACGAATGGGGGGAGGGTCATAGTACTTTCCCATCTCGACCGCTTCGGTAAAGGTGGTTCGACATCGTCACCACACGCGGCTCGAGCGTGTCTGTTCAGGTGAGCGAGTGAACTGAAAGATCGGTCGCATCTCTCGCATGTGTAGGTCTTCTTTTGTTTATTGCACGCGTGTCTGTTCAGGTGAGCGCGTAAACTGAAAGATCGGGCGCATCTCGCATGTATAAGTCTTTTTTTTTTATTGCGTGCAGTTCTCGCGTGTCGCAGCAGACTGTCTCGTCACCGAAATGATCGACCGCATGTCTCGCAAGCGTGTGTCTTGGTGCTATCATTAGATGACGATGCCTTTGAGTTTGTGGGTTGATCAACAGATGACGTTCCGTGACTTTCCACGTGACGTCGTAGAAGCGCATAATTTTCGAACGTCTCACCGCAGTGGCGGCAGACGTGTACTCGCATGGTGTCAGCGTCTACAACTGAAAAGACACCATCATAAATACACCTATATGTTGTGCGAGGTGGGGTGGTGTGTTTATGAGCAATATTTGGTAGGAAAAACGCGTTAATTCAGGACACAATGTAAGTGTCGACGGTAGCGTTTACACACTAGAGGTGCCACTACAATAATGGAACTAACGAGGTCACTATATGTAATGAGATCACACGTAAATATGCTAACTTAAACATCGTAGTAAAATAGACCCAGGGACCAGGCAATGTCAGTTACAGTGGCGCGTATTCACGATTATGATGCGTTTACGTGAAATTTCCCCTAGTGATTTCCGACTGGTTTTTTTTACACATAATAGATTAATTAAATATATTAAAAACATAACACTGTCTAATTTCCAATTTGAATTTTAAACGGGTATTCTACTGATTTGAATATATAAATATTAATGAGTAATATTATAATCTTACCTGTTGAAGTTACATCAGGTCCAACTCTCTTTTCGTATGCAGCATTTTCTGAGCCTTGGCCCGTAGGCAGTCGAGTCCCAATACACGGGTATTTAAAGACCCCGACTAACGAGACTCACAACCCCGCACGTCGACAGATTAGCCACTCACAAAGCTTTGACAGCTTTGTTGTTCTTCACATAAGCGGGAAGGGTCAAGCCCACACAACCAATGGGATGATCGATGATACGATTGACGAAGAAGGTGGCATTTGTCACGAGTTCGCACACCCATGCCGAATCCGGTCTTTGAGCGATGGCCCATTGCAAGACGTCGGTTTCTCGAATTCGTTCCAGAAACTCGTCAAAGTCCTTGCTGTTGGTGATGAGACTGGGCGTATCCAGGTACCGTCCGCAACAGTTACAAGACGCGTGATAATACCTGTATCGTCCCGTGTTCTTATTCCTCAAAATGAACCCGTAACTGAGATTAATTTTGAATGCAGTGGTCTGCTCCTGGAACATTCTATTCAAAGGCTCCTCTAGAGCGGTCGTGTCTAGAGTGGTCAATCTGTAATTGAACCTGGTCTGAACAGGTCCTCTCGCTACGCGTGTCCTTATGATCGACCAGTGCTCCCGAACGACGTCTAACAAGTCCGTCGACAGAGCGTCTGGGAAGGGAAGTCGATCGGGTGGTTCGATGGGATCTTCGACGAATGGGGGGAGGGTCATAGTACTTTCCCATCTCGACCGCTTCGGTAAAGGTGGTTCGACGTCGTCACCACACGCGGCTCGAGCGTGTCTGTTCAGGTGAGCGAGTGAACTGAAAGATCGGTCGCATCTCTCGCATGTGTAGGTCTTCTTTTGTTTATTGCACGCGTGTCTGTTCAGGTGAGCGCGTAAACTGAAAGATCGGGCGCATCTCGCATGTATAAGTCTTTTTTTTTTATTGCGTGCAGTTCTCGCGTGTCGCAGCAGACTGTCTCGTCACCGAAATGATCGACCGCATGTCTCGCAAGCGTGTGTCTTGGTGCTATCATTAGATGACGATGCCTTTGAGTTTGTGGGTTGATCAACAGATGACGTTCCGTGACTTTCCACGTGACGTCGTAGAAGCGCATAATTTTCGAACGTCTCACCGCAGTGGCGGCAGACGTGTACTCGCATGGTGTCAGCGTCTACAACTGAAAAGACACCATCATAAATACACCTATATGTTGTGCGAGGTGGGGTGGTGTGTTTATGAGCAATATTTGGTAGGAAAAACGCGTTAATTCAGGATACAATGTAAGTGTCGACGGTAGCGTTTACACACTAGAGGTGCCACTACAATAATGGAACTAACGAGGTCACTATATGTAATGAGATCACACGTAAATATGCTAACTTAAACATCGTAGTAAAATAGACCCAGGGACCAGGCAATGTCAGTTACAGTGGCGCGTATTCACGATTATGATGCGTTTACGTGAAATTTCCCCTAGTGATTTCCGACTGGTTTTTTTTACACATAATAGATTAATTAAATATATTAAAAACATAACACTGTCTAATTTCCAATTTGAATTTTAAACGGGTATTCTACTGATTTGAATATATAAATATTAATGAGTAATATTATAATCTTACCTGTTGAAGTTACATCAGGTCCAACTCTCTTTTCGTATGCAGCATTTTCTGAGCCTTGGCCCGTAGGCAGTCGAGTCCCAATACACGGGTATTTAAAGACCCCGACTAACGAGACTCACAACCCCGCACGTCGACAGATTAGCCACTCACAAAGCTTTGACAGCTTTGTTGTTCTTCACATAAGCGGGAAGGGTCAAGCCCACACAACCAATGGGATGATCGATGATACGATTGACGAAGAAGGTGGCATTTGTCACGAGTTCGCACACCCATGCCGAATCCGGTCTTTGAGCGATGGCCCATTGCAAGACGTCGGTTTCTCGAATTCGTTCCAGAAACTCGTCAAAGTCCTTGCTGTTGGTGATGAGACTGGGCGTATCCAGGTACCGTCCGCAACAGTTACAAGACGCGTGATAATACCTGTATCGTCCCGTGTTCTTATTCCTCAAAATGAACCCGTAACTGAGATTAATTTTGAATGCAGTGGTCTGCTCCTGGAACA
The DNA here is from genome assembly GCA_963662155.1 of Lamellibrachia columna. Lineage (NCBI taxonomy): Eukaryota > Metazoa > Annelida > Polychaeta > Sabellida > Siboglinidae > Lamellibrachia > Lamellibrachia columna. The sequence goes on along the minus strand of OY759262.1, from coordinate 43,030,866 downwards.
TTCTATTCAAAGGCTCCTCTAGAGCGGTCGTGTCTAGAGTGGTCAATCTGTAATTGAACCTGGTCTGAACAGGTCCTCTCGCTACGCGTGTCCTTATGATCGACCAGTGCTCCCGAACGACGTCTAACAAGTCCGTCGACAGAGCGTCTGGGAAGGGAAGTCGATCGGGTGGTTCGATGGGATCTTCGACGAATGGGGGGAGGGTCATAGTACTTTCCCATCTCGACCGCTTCGGTAAAGGTGGTTCGACGTCGTCACCACACGCGGCTCGAGCGTGTCTGTTCAGGTGAGCGAGTGAACTGAAAGATCGGTCGCATCTCTCGCATGTGTAGGTCTTCTTTTGTTTATTGCACGCGTGTCTGTTCAGGTGAGCGCGTAAACTGAAAGATCGGGCGCATCTCGCATGTATAAGTCTTTTTTTTTTATTGCGTGCAGTTCTCGCGTGTCGCAGCAGACTGTCTCGTCACCGAAATGATCGACCGCATGTCTCGCAAGCGTGTGTCTTGGTGCTATCATTAGATGACGATGCCTTTGAGTTTGTGGGTTGATCAACAGATGACGTTCCGTGACTTTCCACGTGACGTCGTAGAAGCGCATAATTTTCGAACGTCTCACCGCAGTGGCGGCAGACGTGTACTCGCATGGTGTCAGCGTCTACAACTGAAAAGACACCATCATAAATACACCTATATGTTGTGCGAGGTGGGGTGGTGTGTTTATGAGCAATATTTGGTAGGAAAAACGCGTTAATTCAGGATACAATGTAAGTGTCGACGGTAGCGTTTACACACTAGAGGTGCCACTACAATAATGGAACTAACGAGGTCACTATATGTAATGAGATCACACGTAAATATGCTAACTTAAACATCGTAGTAAAATAGACCCAGGGACCAGGCAATGTCAGTTACAGTGGCGCGTATTCACGATTATGATGCGTTTACGTGAAATTTCCCCTAGTGATTTCCGACTGGGTTTTTTTACACATAATAGATTAATTAAATATATTAAAAACATAACACTGTCTAATTTCCAATTTGAATTTTAAACGGGTATTCTACTGATTTGAATATATAAATATTAATGAGTAATATTATAATCTTACCTGTTGAAGTTACATCAGGTCCAACTCTCTTTTCGTATGCAGCATTTTCTGAGCCTTGGCCCGTAGGCAGTCGAGTCCCAATACACGGGTATTTAAAGACCCCGACTAACGAGACTCACAACCCCGCACGTCGACAGATTAGCCACTCACAAAGCTTTGACAGCTTTGTTGTTCTTCACATAAGCGGGAAGGGTCAAGCCCACACAACCAATGGGATGATCGATGATACGATTGACGAAGAAGGTGGCATTTGTCACGAGTTCGCACACCCATGCCGAATCCGGTCTTTGAGCGATGGCCCATTGCAAGACGTCGGTTTCTCGAATTCGTTCCAGAAACTCGTCAAAGTCCTTGCTGTTGGTGATGAGACTGGGCGTATCCAGGTACCGTCCGCAACAGTTACAAGACGCGTGATAATACCTGTATCGTCCCGTGTTCTTATTCCTCAAAATGAACCCGTAACTGAGATTAATTTTGAATGCAGTGGTCTGCTCCTGGAACATTCTATTCAAAGGCTCCTCTAGAGCGGTCGTGTCTAGAGTGGTCAATCTGTAATTGAACCTGGTCTGAACAGGTCCTCTCGCTACGCGTGTCCTTATGATCGACCAGTGCTCCCGAACGACGTCTAACAAGTCCGTCGACAGAGCGTCTGGGAAGGGAAGTCGATCGGGTGGTTCGATGGGATCTTCGACGAATGGGGGGAGGGTCATAGTACTTTCCCATCTCGACCGCTTCGGTAAAGGTGGTTCGACGTCGTCACCACACGCGGCTCGAGCGTGTCTGTTCAGGTGAGCGAGTGAACTGAAAGATCGGTCGCATCTCTCGCATGTGTAGGTCTTCTTTTGTTTATTGCACGCGTGTCTGTTCAGGTGAGCGCGTAAACTGAAAGATCGGGCGCATCTCGCATGTATAAGTCTTTTTTTTTTATTGCGTGCAGTTCTCGCGTGTCGCAGCAGACTGTCTCGTCACCGAAATGATCGACCGCATGTCTCGCAAGCGTGTGTCTTGGTGCTATCATTAGATGACGATGCCTTTGAGTTTGTGGGTTGATCAACAGATGACGTTCCGTGACTTTCCACGTGACGTCGTAGAAGCGCATAATTTTCGAACGTCTCACCGCAGTGGCGGCAGACGTGTACTCGCATGGTGTCAGCGTCTACAACTGAAAAGACACCATCATAAATACACCTATATGTTGTGCGAGGTGGGGTGGTGTGTTTATGAGCAATATTTGGTAGGAAAAACGCGTTAATTCAGGACACAATGTAAGTGTCGACGGTAGCGTTTACACACTAGAGGTGCCACTACAATAATGGAACTAACGAGGTCACTATATGTAATGAGATCACACGTAAATATGCTAACTTAAACATCGTAGTAAAATAGACCCAGGGACCAGGCAATGTCAGTTACAGTGGCGCGTATTCACGATTATGATGCGTTTACGTGAAATTTCCCCTAGTGATTTCCGACTGGTTTTTTTACACATAATAGATTAATTAAATATATTAAAAACATAACACTGTCTAATTTCCAATTTGAATTTTAAACGGGTATTCTACTGATTTGAATATATAAATATTAATGAGTAATATTATAATCTTACCTGTTGAAGTTACATCAGGTCCAACTCTCTTTTCGTATGCAGCATTTTCTGAGCCTTGGCCCGTAGGCAGTCGAGTCCCAATACACGGGTATTTAAAGACCCCGACTAACGAGACTCACAACCCCGCACGTCGACAGATTAGCCACTCACAAAGCTTTGACAGCTTTGTTGTTCTTCACATAAGCGGGAAGGGTCAAGCCCACACAACCAATGGGATGATCGATGATACGATTGACGAAGAAGGTGGCATTTGTCACGAGTTCGCACACCCATGCCGAATCCGGTCTTTGAGCGATGGCCCATTGCAAGACGTCGGTTTCTCGAATTCGTTCCAGAAACTCGTCAAAGTCCTTGCTGTTGGTGATGAGACTGGGCGTATCCAGGTACCGTCCGCAACAGTTACAAGACGCGTGATAATACCTGTATCGTCCCGTGTTCTTATTCCTCAAAATGAACCCGTAACTGAGATTAATTTTGAATGCAGTGGTCTGCTCCTGGAACATTCTATTCAAAGGCTCCTCTAGAGCGGTCGTGTCTAGAGTGGTCAATCTGTAATTGAACCTGGTCTGAACAGGTCCTCTCGCTACGCGTGTCCTTATGATCGACCAGTGCTCCCGAACGACGTCTAACAAGTCCGTCGACAGAGCGTCTGGGAAGGGAAGTCGATCGGGTGGTTCGATGGGATCTTCGACGAATGGGGGGAGGGTCATAGTACTTTCCCATCTCGACCGCTTCGGTAAAGGTGGTTCGACGTCGTCACCACACGCGGCTCGAGCGTGTCTGTTCAGGTGAGCGAGTGAACTGAAAGATCGGTCGCATCTCTCGCATGTGTAGGTCTTCTTTTGTTTATTGCACGCGTGTCTGTTCAGGTGAGCGCGTAAACTGAAAGATCGGGCGCATCTCGCATGTATAAGTCTTTTTTTTTTATTGCGTGCAGTTCTCGCGTGTCGCAGCAGACTGTCTCGTCACCGAAATGATCGACCGCATGTCTCGCAAGCGTGTGTCTTGGTGCTATCATTAGATGACGATGCCTTTGAGTTTGTGGGTTGATCAACAGATGACGTTCCGTGACTTTCCACGTGACGTCGTAGAAGCGCATAATTTTCGAACGTCTCACCGCAGTGGCGGCAGACGTGTACTCGCATGGTGTCAGCGTCTACAACTGAAAAGACACCATCATAAATACACCTATATGTTGTGCGAGGTGGGGTGGTGTGTTTATGAGCAATATTTGGTAGGAAAAACGCGTTAATTCAGGATACAATGTAAGTGTCGACGGTAGCGTTTACACACTAGAGGTGCCACTACAATAATGGAACTAACGAGGTCACTATATGTAATGAGATCACACGTAAATATGCTAACTTAAACATCGTAGTAAAATAGACCCAGGGACCAGGCAATGTCAGTTACAGTGGCGCGTATTCACGATTATGATGCGTTTACGTGAAATTTCCCCTAGTGATTTCCGACTGGTTTTTTTTACACATAATAGATTAATTAAATATATTAAAAACATAACACTGTCTAATTTCCAATTTGAATTTTAAACGGGTATTCTACTGATTTGAATATATAAATATTAATGAGTAATATTATAATCTTACCTGTTGAAGTTACATCAGGTCCAACTCTCTTTCGTATGCAGCATTTTCTGAGCCTTGGCCCGTAGGCAGTCGAGTCCCAATACACGGGTATTTAAAGACCCCGACTAACGAGACTCACAACCCCGCACGTCGACAGATTAGCCACTCACAAAGCTTTGACAGCTTTGTTGTTCTTCACATAAGCGGGAAGGGTCAAGCCCACACAACCAATGGGATGATCGATGATACGATTGACGAAGAAGGTGGCATTTGTCACGAGTTCGCACACCCATGCCGAATCCGGTCTTTGAGCGATGGCCCATTGCAAGAC